>MU388421.1:0-41092 GCA_022578535.1 Jackrogersella minutella
ACCAAAAAATCCCGGAGCTTGCGGAGGGCCATTTTTTTCCGGACACTTGGGAGGGCCGTACTCGAATAAGAGAAAAAAGTCGCGGAAAAATTTTAAGATAAGGCGGATTAACTACGGCAGCCGAGGTACATCAATACTTCCAGTATCTATTCCTAATTCCGGTGTCCCGTGTCCGTGAGGACTTGTTAACTTCACCACAGGTACGCCTTAGACGTTATCATCAGGTCTGTTGTTTTTATTCTGTCTTATCTCAGCTATAGCAAGGAGATTCTGCTGCTAATTACACTCATGTGTGAATGAAACTATGTACGTCCTCTGAAAGAGGAACCTTGTCGTTTTCCGCAGATATCAGAAACATCCCATGAAGCATCTCCCGTCTTCTTTTCATCATATCCTTGCCGGTATTCTGATATGATGTGATCTTGTCTTCTTAGGTATTCTCTTTTCGTTTCATTACCGTTCCTCATTACCATCGCCCGTGTACGGTGGAAAACACATCCAGAAGGAAACAATGCCGAATAGTTGCAAATACACGCCTGTTGCCAACATGTGAATATTACCTTTTCCCTCATTCGGAAATTAGTCAAGAGAGGGCAGGCTGCAGTTGCGGTGGCGACTCTGAGGCTGGGGTTGAGGCAGGGGCTGACCCTGCGACTGATCCGGGGTCTGAAATTGGGCCTGAACCCGAGCCTGAGGACGACTCTCCACAACGTGCTCCTCGTCCTTCTGGTCCTCTGCAGAATTGCTTCGCGAAATGGAGTTCGTGGCGGCATTCATGGCGCTATCATTGTCGACCAGTTCCACGCCATCCTTGGCATCATCCGTCTGAAAGCGGGCTGGGAGGACCTTTCGCTTGAGACTCTTCATCCAGCCGGGGACGTCACGAGATCCCATTCCCCAGTCATAGACTTCCTTCTCATGCCAGTTCGAAGGAGTGACTCGGTCGTTGCTGAGTCGCACGACAACCCAGATCATAGTGTTGAGAACGACATAGACCATCATGCCTCTATATATTTGATTAGCATGTGTTAATCTACTTGGTAAGAAAGACTTACGCGATTAGGCCATAGGCGACGCTGTAGCTGAAAGGCATGAAGGCCAGAGTGACAAAGGACGGGACAGCATCACCGATGTACTGCCAGTTGATGTTGATCACTTGACGGATCATCAAACAACCAACCTTGAAAAATAACATTAGCCACTCCTCAATTCAAGACTTCATTGATATACTTACCAGAATCAGGGTCGAGCCTGTAGCCCAGGGGGGAACAGAGGCAAGGATTGGTGCGAAGAAGAGACAGATCAAGAAGCAGACACCAGTCGAGATCGCCGTAAGCCCGGTTCGACCACCTTCCGCGATTCCTGCACCACTCTCAATGAAAGCGGTGACAGGTGAACAGCCAAAGAGCGATCCTATCGAAATCATCATGGCGTCAGTGCAGTAGGCGATAGTCGAGCGGGGGAAATCGCCATTCTCTTTCACAACCCCACAGAACTTGGCCATTGAGTACAAAGTCGCAGTACAGTCGATAATGTCAACGTAGAGAAAGGTAATGAGAGCCATGGCGAACTGAGCTCCGCTGGTGTTCTGGAGGCTCCACTCGTTGACATTCAAGACAGACTGGATGGGATGGAAAGCGACGACCTGTTTGAAAAATTGGAATCGTTCTTCGCCAGCTTCCGTGTATGGGAAGTAAGTGAACGGAGTGTTACGCCTAAGAAGTGTTAGGCAATTGTTACTTGTAAGTCGGAAAAGAAAGTGGGGGGCTCAACTCACGGCCAAGACATAATGGACACGATTCCAATACCAATGATGATGGCACTCTTGACCTTAAAGGCCATCAAGAACGCAACAAAGACGCCGCCGATGAAAATACCAATCCACATCTGTTACCAATTGTTAGTCGAAGAGTTCTGGTCCTTTAGACGGATTTTCTTACTCCTGGGTTCGTCATGATGTGACTGGCACACTCTCCCTTGTCGTCAAGAAACTCTGCGGGACAACCACCAATGGCCAAGGGGGTAGAAAACCCTCCAGTGATAGCACCAATACCTGCTGAATAGGATAGTCCGATCTCGGTAAGGAATAGACCAATGCCGACACCACAAGCGGTCTTGATGGTAGCCGGGATCATTCGAACTAGCCACTGTCGCATTCCGGTAAGGGCCAAGAAGACGAAGATGAAACCTTCAACGAAGATGGCAGTGAGGGCAATTTGGTAGGGGACCTTGCCCGTACCGTGCCATCCGACAACCTGATAGGTGAAGTAGGCATTGAGGCCCATGCCTGGTCTTGAAGGGTGTCAGATGAACGCAATATCAAATTATTTTATACAATGAGTTAACATACCCTAGGGCGACAGGCAGGTTTGTAAAGAAACCGAATGCAATGCTGGCAAGTCCAGCAAGGGCGGCAGTAGACGTGATCAGATCTCTCTTCAAGACTACATTGGAAGGATCAGCATTGATTCTAACTAAGGCCATAGGGTGTCCAGATATCTGAGATACTTACCTGCCTGGCAGTTGGCGTAGCTTGGGTCGCCTGGACAACCGGGTGCCGTGTGTTCAGGGCATACACACGTGCCTCCAGAGTCTGCGAGAACAGCCGCCTGTTTCATTAGATGGATAGCCTAAAATGAATGGGAAAGGTATAGTACTTACATTGACGGCAACAATATAGGCCATGGTGGCGAAGGTAGTCAAGCCAGCGCGAACTTCTCGGAAGAACGAGGCGCCTCGGATAGTTTTAGGCTAGTCGTTGTTAGTATCACAGTTCTTGTTGTGTTATGGTTGGGAATATTTGATGTCGTGGACTTGAGGAGGCTGAATAGATCCATGACGTAAATGGAATCTATCGTATCAAGACAAAAACGCAACATCTGGGGATGGAGAAGGACTTGTTAGGTGAAGGGGGGAACGATATAACTTACATGACCAGAGCCATCGAGGCGAAAAACCCGACCAAAAGTCGAGGCATTGATGCGATCTTCGATCAACGCGAACTTACCCATCCACTGGTCGATGAGTCCGCTAAAGTCCGGCATGATGTCTTGCTCTAGTGATGAGAATCACGTCGGATATGAGGTACAAAAAATCGACTTGCAGAGATATTACAAGAAGGGAATTGAAACCGAACGTGATAGTTCGGAGAAGGACGAATGACTGTTGGTAGTAAATGATATGAATCAAGGTAGTGGGGGACAATTGGATGACCAAGATTCAACGATAGTGGTCGGGGAAAAAAACAAGACAAGGAGAGACACGAAAAGAACGAGGTGGCAGTAAACCTTAGAGGTCGGTGTCGGTGTGCAAGATGTCGGAGGACGAGATCATATGAAAAGTTGCACGGTAATGTGTCTGCCGAATTTGCACTGCACCCTAGAGTGAATGTGCCTTGTCAGTTTTAAAGGAATGTTGTAAAGAAATATTTCTTGTGTCTGAGAAACGATACAAGAAAAAGAATGAGAGATGAGTGATGTGAGGAGGGGGGTGTAAGTTAAGAAGTGAAAAAGTTGAAGGTAAGGGAAAGGAATTGAGAATTGGGAATGGGTAACGAAAGGAATGACTGGGAAGAATCCTGAAGTTCCCAAGTATATGGGGAGGATGTTTGGTGGAGAGGGAAACCTCGATATGAGGATGAAGAGTCGATGGAGGGAAGGTGCAGATGTATACCAAAAGCTAGGACCCTTGGTATCGAGTATGGAAATCTAGAGGGCATCAAGAGGTACGTACCTTGCTACAATAATTGGGATAATCGGATTAAATGTTGGATCAGACCACCCTGGAAAAAGCTAAAAAAGATATTAAGTTCTCCGAAGTTTGATGTTTTTTAAACTCCAGATTTGTTTTGTGGTTTCTTCCCAGCGTTGAGGTTGCCGGTTGTCACGTCGCCGGGTGACTCCCCACCAATATCAATATCCACAAACAGAGGTACCTACCTACATGTAGGTACTAGGTATGTATGCCTTTAATGTTGGGTACTTGTATACTTGGAGGGGAAAAAAGGATTGTTGTGGACGACGACCTCATCCAGTGTTTCTCTCGGTAGTTTTTCTGTTAAACCGTCATCAGCAAGTATTAAGTATGCGCTTCCGAAATTTATTTATGTCGTGTACTAACAAGGTCAGGACACTATGTCGTCGATATTCGCCAAATTGATACGTCTTCCTAGACTTTGAGATGCGCCCCTTTACCTATATTACCCGCAATCCTCCTTTCTTCTCGTCTTATAACTTTGAAAAAAGTGGCCGTGTGGGTATCAGAGCGGTATGAACGGGAACGGGTTGTGAAGTCAGGTGTATCCTTGTTCAGCAGTGACACATAGCTACAAGGAGTTCCTTGGAAGGATAAGAAAGATCACGTATAACGCGCTAGGCTGGTATTCGAGTCACAGGGTTCTCCCAATAATATACACAACTCAGCTGCAGAGATATAGAAACGCGCTGTTGTGGCTAGGATATTCTTGCTACCGGACGCAAGCATCTCAAATGCAAGCACGCATATTATCATGCGCATTGCCGGATCGCACCCCTTTCCACGCTGCTGCTTGATATTTATTTCCCCTTATTTTTGAGCCTCTTCGTTATATAAGGTGGCCCAACGTTGGCGCGTGCATGTATCAACCTCACATGAATGTTGTGTGTGTCTTTCGACTTGCTGTAGCCGCGATTCGGCCTTGCGTTACTCCTTTCTTCATCCCCTCCACCAACCTTGTTCAATAATTAGGACTCTCATCTCTATGCTGACACTAGATTGGTCAGCATGAGGTAACTACAAGCACACAAGTCTCCCGAGAAGCTCAATAGATTCGTTCCACAAGGTGTAGACGAATGATCAATCCCCTGAAGGCCTCATACCGGTCAGCGTTGGGCTAGACAGTAGACAAGAACACGAGACATGCGGGAAAATTCGCCAATTACCGAGATGTATTGTAACACAGGCTACATAAGTATTATGTTACCAAGTGGGGATCTTATGTGTGTTCATGCGATCATATACTGTATCTCCTGTGTAAGTCGGGATGTGCATGTCGTGTCCCCTTATATAGGAGAGCACTCATTGCTAACCGATACAACAGACGCAGAAGTCGTGACCAACATATCTCATCGTCTCGGGGCTGCATTAGTAAATTAACAGGTAAATAAACGACCAGACTTTCCGAGTCCTCAGATCACGTTCATGGCCATGTAGATGTAAGGAGGCAAGACATCACTCAAGTAATCTAGCTACGGTTGGAAATGAATTTATCGAGAAACCTTTCCTTCCCAACTGTTTAACGGCATGAAATCCATGGATGGCCCTAGGCTAGATGTAAGCAGTACATGAAAACGTCTAGCATCACTCAAAGGAAAGATGTAGCCTATCCATTGCAAAATATCATAGCTGATGATACTGCAATAACCTCGCCTTCTTACTTCTCTTGGGATCCTAATTTATACACAGGTATATAACCCCTTTTCCCGTTTAGTTAACCGGTTAGGTAATCATTAGTCCGTCGTCCCGGGGATTCCTCATGCGCTCTATGATGATGGGCTTTGTGGGAGTCATAAATCGCGCTGTGGCCTTCTAGCATGAAGGGTTGCACAAGATATTCATCGTAAGCAATATATACCTACTATATTGATGGAAATGGCGGTAACGGGGAAGACACCCATAATGCTATTGAGCTGAACACGTGAAACATAGAGCAACTGTAGCCTATTGTTAACTATCGTATGCATATCTATCTGTATTGTACCAGTAGCTCAATATAGAGCAATGAAGTATCCAAGAGAAAATGTATATATATTGATTTGACATAGGGATGTCATAGAGATACTCCAGTCACGATGCCCGTACAAGATGTGTGGTATAACACACGGACCTTAAGCCCGCTACTCGGTTCAGATGTAGCAATACTGTCTGTACCTAATTGCACAAAGGTGGCATTCTTCCCACGAAGGGTAAGCCCTTAAAATTAGGAGCTACGCTCAAATTTTCGTCTGACCTAAACTTTTGCTACAGCCGCCTAATGATCTGTCAGACGGACTGCAGACAACAAGGCAAACAGAAATACTAGTTATCTATAAGAGTAATCGTTTAACTGTCGGGTATACTTTGAATCTCGTCTAGCAACTATATCTTGTCGTCATAAGAATGTTGATATGAGAGGTGGTCAATAATATGGTAATTATTGGCCCTGGGAAACCTGAAGTGTCTCACATTAATCTGAACATGGTGAATTCATTGGCAATTCATGAATATTTTCCAGCGAATTATATTCATATAATATGCCAAGTGAATTTGTGAAGATATTAGTAGGGAGTAACCTCCATTTACCATAGATTTTGGGTCTTGTCATTGTCATTACCCCTTTTCCCCGGATTAGCAGATCCGAGCTTCTATGATCATTAATATGAAGTATACTGGTTGACTGCAATTGGGAAATGCTAGTACAAAGGCATCACCAGTCACTAAAGCTCGATTGATGAAACCATATTCAAGTTCCACAAGTTGACATGCCGAGTAAACCGTTCTGCAAATTATCAATCGCTCGAATCGCCCTCGAATCAACAATGCTCCCTAAAATATCAGATTGATCTTGAAATGGTGGTCTATGTTCCAATTAGATAATCATCAAGCTAATTAGCTCGGACTCATTCTTATGATACCTTCGTATCATAAGAACGAATATCTCGAATGGCAATCCTTGGTGTTTTCGTCTTCTCTACAACCAACTGTAACGTGCCCTCTTGTATCCTATAACCACGATATATTCCCCAGCAAAGAGATGATCACACGGTTGATCAAGAACAACGTGAAGTCACTTAGAACGGAGCAAACATATAGATATTACAAGTTTATTATTCCCGAAAAAAGAACAGATAATAGTATCTCGAAATGGATTCTTTCGTATCGAGGAATGATAGACAGAGATGGAAGTTGACGGGAAGCTGCGTCCATCGATCTCATTAGCGCCGCTTCCCGCACTTGGGAAGAAGAAGAAGATCCTTCCAAGATTCGAAGAGAGAAGGTACAAGAGCGATGTATTTGACGAAGGTAGGATCAATTGATATGATATTCAAAACCAGCTTAGATCACCGACCAGGATCGAGTTTGTCTCACCTTCAAAACTAAGTTCACAAGCTTGCCTCGTATCTCCGGGTGGTTCCAAAAATTTGTTTATTCGTCAACTCTCATTCCTTCCCCTTTCCCCCTTATCACCAATTCTTCCTCCTTACTTCACACAAACACGCACGCACTCCAGACCCAACCTCTATCTTCTGCATCCTTACAACCCTTTTGATTTCGATCACCAAACCCCTCTCATCGAGACAACCTAATTTGATTCGACCGCCAAGGCGGATTGAGTCGAGTCAGTGACAGGGACTAATAAATGTTTATCAATACCTACCTTCTTACCTATACCAAAGCCGACCATCTTGTTGAATTTCATCTTTTCTCGTGGTCTTAACATCTCCATATACTAACTAATCCGTGGAAAGATCCTTGCAATCTCAATTCCTGATATGGCATGATTAACACATCCCGAGAGTTGACTGTTACTGGAACATCGACTCTTCGTTTAATCTACATTGCAGTTCTATTGGGTCCTCGCAGACCCCTAACCACTACAACTAACATTATACTTCTGTGAAAGACGCCGTACTATTGAAGCGGTAGGAGATATTGGAACAACCACCTGACAACAAGCAGCTACCATGTTCGACGTCCTTTGGACCGACCCCAATCGGGAACTGATGGGAGAGAGAATTATGAGAAAAGAGCAAGAGGCCAAGGTGAAGGAAAGGGATAGAAAGCAGAAGTCGGAGAATAGTCGCCAATCTATCTCAACCGAAGGCTCGGCTTCTAGTGACCGTGGCTTTGGCATCTTTGCGGTTAGAAGCCGAAGGAAGACCTCGACACCGTCTAAGACGAAAGGTTCAACCACGCCTCTAGCTGGCACTACTAGCAAGATCAATCGAACGTCTGCATATCGTGTTAAATCTCTTCATCGCCACCAGGATGATTCCGAGGTTACTGTAAAGCCTACTGAGAAAGACCATCTTCCTGTCCAATCCCCAGAGGCGGCCGACACCTCAAGTCTATCATCTCCAGGTACAAAAACTCTAGCAATCTTGGTTGGTATTCATGTGAACTGATTATTTGTGGTACTAGATTCTACGCTGTCGAAATGGACACAACCATCGGCTGCTACTAACAGCACTGGGGGCGGTGCCTCTATAGACGATACGACGATTGCTCCGAAGACAGAACTATTTATTCAAAACCTAGGACAATCATCATTTGTTACCAGAGCCACCGAAGTTACCTACTCACCTCGCGATTCAGAAACAGACCTTGATCAGCTAGTTTCCGAAGTCCATATCTCCGCTGATCGGGCAAAAGCCCCAACGCCTCCTACACTGGACCTCATACTAGACTTGCCTGAGAGATCGTAAGGCCCTAAAACTCGCACAGAATGAGCTAAGATTATGCTAATATCTGTACCAGAAACCCTTTAGCATTCGATGACCCTGGTTCCATGGCATCCCCCTTTCAATCACCACGAACTCCACCTCCCATAGAGCTTCGAAATAACACCATCATATATACTCCAGGTTGGAATGGCAACGACAGATTAGGAAATCCAGACGCTTGGAAGCCTCCTCATGAGTGGGATTGCACTTCGACCAAGGAAAATGGAATACAGTCAGACGAAGACAGGTTACATTCTTCAGCAGTGAGTGACGATTCAGATCAATGCATGTCTCCAAGTCTCGCGGCGCTGCAACGCGAAGTTAGAATGATGGCTGCAGCTAGTTCAGAACTCATGCTCGCCAACATCAAGTCTAGCATGGGGCATTCATCAGATGCCACAGTTTATAAGGAACTTGAGATGACCAAAAAGAGATGGATGTTCTCTGCTCTACAAAGCGAAGGCTATATTCCTCTCGTGGAATGTCCAGATAACTACCTAGGAAGTCCGGGTTCGCCCAAGTCTTCTAGATATCCTAGAATCCTCGCACTCTATGAAACTCAAGGTGCGTACCTACCCACATCTATCTAGACAACGAAAATGGCATCTCCCCGTAATTAGCTAATGGTGTTAATAAGCATCTGCCTCGTTCCTTGCCGCTCTACATCCACAAGCTTCAGTATCTCACCTTTCACCAAAACCAATATCCCCGAACCTATTCCCCAACGTCCAACCGATACTTGTGCCAACAATATCTGCATCCGCAGGATCGCGGCCGCTTGCGCCACAATTATACTCGACCGTGACGTGTTTTCCTATGCCAGCATTGTTTCCTTCGAGCGAGATTCCACCGATGCTTCGTCATATTTATCGGTGCTTGGCTCCTGGGGGTGCTCTACACTTGACTCTGATTGACCCTCAGCCAGTTTCATCTTCTATGGGGCCAAAACTGCGACAATGGTTATTTGAAAAGCTTCTTATACAGCTCGAGAAGCGATGCCGCACGACATATCCAAGTGGCACGTTTCCAGCTTGGTTGGCTGTTGCGAAACTCCGCGGATTCGGAAGTACGATCACAACAGTTTCCGTGCGTGCTGTACACGAGATTGCTTCTACGACGGAAGACACGAAGGAAACTCTATCTGTAGAGAGTGAACTTCGATGTCTTATTGCGAGGATGTTATGGCAAGAGATCTGGGGAAAATTCGTCCATGCAGATCGCTGGTGGTGGGAAGAGGAAGATATAGCCCAGGAGTGTATCGAAAGGGGGACTTATTGGCAGTATTCTCACATCGTGGCTGTCAAAAACAAAAGGCAAACATCCTAAATCCTGTTGCTGCCGGGAAGCGAGATTCCAAGTTGACGGAGAGTTGTTAACTCTCAATCTCCTCGGGAAGCGGATTATTTTAACCTTCATCAGTTCATGACACTGGCGTCCCGGAACGAATCATTACTTTCCGATGCTATTGCATTCTAGACCTCGCTGGTCACAAGATGTCTTGGAGGTATATCATATGCAAAATCACTACACTCTCTAGCACATCGGCCTATACTCTCTTTTATAACAAAGTCTAGTAGCTTAGCGCAAGATACCCGGGTGCAACGTCTTACCCATTTATGTAGGCTTGATAACTCTTTCGTAATTGCTCTTCTGGTTGAGCTTTTTACTCGATTCGACAGTTTTACCGCTTCGACTACCGTGTATATGTGAAAGATGAAACGCCAGTTCATATCCGTACACCTCAAGGTATCCAGGCAGCCAGGTCTTGCACAGACGCCTTTGATTGATATATCTAACTCTCCAGATGCCAAGGGGACGGGACGGGTTTTGACATTGTAGATCTTGCTTATTCTAATAGCTTATCTAGCAAAATCTGCCTAGTACCTAGGAACCTGCACCAACACGGCCTCGTACCGCGGAATTAAGGGGATATGCAACGAGCTCGGGATGTTACCAGGAAGCATACATTACCTACCTACAGTAGAATAGGAGCAAACATGGGTGTGTGCATCTTGTTACCCACGGAGTGTCCGCTAGAAGGAAATGCAGATACCCACCGAGCCATTGGAAAGCTATCGAGGCTTGGAGACAACCTCAGCAGGGTCCGACTTAGCTATTTGATAAAGATCTCGAGGTCTAGGGGGTCGAGACTGTTGTAAGAGTTAAAGAGGATTCAATTTGACTTGCGGCCTGGGAGTATTCAAGAATCCTACGTCAATATGCCCAGGTGCTTGGGACAGTCCGGTTCTAGACTGCAACTCATCCCTGGGGCGATATTGAGAAAATCCGGCTGATCGTCATATATACGTAGGGACCGTCGTCGTACTGGAGACGTTCATGTGTACTTGCATACGTAAATCCAAGGCGCACCGCATTTTGCGGATCTTCAATAGATGATGGGCAGAAGAGGCTTACGAAACCGCGGTACGGGCGCAGATCGCCTCATTTTGATCCTTCTTTCTCTCCCCTTTCCAGGAGACGGGTTAGTGCGGTTTAAGCGGTGGGATTCTTTTTAGCCAATGCTACGCTCCCTCCCCGAAAAAGACCTAGCATGAGGCTTAACTGATTGATAGAAGCGTCTATCATGATACAGTCGTGAACCATAGCAAAGGTTTTCTTAATGTATGACTTTTTATTGCTGCACAGGGGCTGCTTATAAGTTATAACTGCCGCTCTCTATAAAGAACTAGGCTAAGTTATGTCGGAAAACGCCGGGCTCGAAAGTTAGGCCATACCCGAGTGAGGTCAGTCGGGCCTTCGTTCGTGGTATGGGCGGACGCTAGGTACGTTACAAATTTCCGTCCGACAGGTCTTAGTGCCGGCCGCGTGTTGGGTTCCGGCGGGAACGGTCGTGTTTGTTGTTAGAGTCTTTTTTTTCTTGGTTTTGCTCACATGCATAGGTGCCAGAGCTCGTGTGTGGTCCCAGCGTACATGCCGACATGTTCGACGTATGCACGAACAACACGACTGGGGCATGGTACCAATGCATACGATCTGGTTCTTCTACATGCACTAAACAGAGGCACGTTTGGGGAAGGGTCTTTGGTGGACATGGGAAGCAAAAGCACGTACCTACATAACACGCACATGTTCCATGGATATGGGGCGTCCGACCGTCGGGTTCGTCGGTACGTGTGGAGGGTTGGGGGCTGCTTGAGCGATGCACAGGCGACGTGAAGAGAGGCATGGGCGCGCGGAGGCAATAGCCTTATGAGGCTATTGATAATCGTCATTCGGCAAGCGAGGCAGGCTTTTCAAGTAAGCTTTCTGGAGGAATATTGACTCCTTGTGGTTATTACCAGGTACGTAATGTAATAACGTGGCTACGCCGTGGGAACCCCTGAGGGGTCACAGCAAACGTTCTCGAAGCCGTTTGCCGAACGTTGCCTGCCGATGTCTCGGAAAAGCTTTTCAGGTCTTGGCTAGGCCTGGCGACTACCTAGGTGCGCTGTACCTTGCTCGAGGGGAAAAAAAAAACGCGTTAATATTAATCAGAGTAGGGCTGGAATTTGAATGAGGTGATCCACGACGATATGATGACCGGTTAAGGTACGCGGGTCCCCTGGGGATCACCTCAAGGGCTCCCCCTGGTTGAATGATACATTACGAAGGAAAATCGAGAAAGGTACCTAGTTAGTTGGGACTCACCGTGTCCTCATCTTTTCAAATTCCTACTGTATGTACTTCCATATCTACAAAGTCAAACGCACCGTAGCTGTTTAGTGACCGCATACGGATACGTACCTAGGTACTGCATATGTCAGAGATTAGAAGCCATCTTGGTTCGGCAGCAATTGCCATAGCGTCCCCGTTTTTCTCCTTGTGGCATGTACAGCAGCTTTTGCCAAGGTCGAAGTGCCTGGCGATTTGGAGGGGGGACCGAGCGCTCCGATCACTTCTCCATACGGGGGAGACCGATGGCAGCTGTGGCAAGTCGATTAGTCCATTTCACGATGACCCGGGGCCATGGTCCCCAATAGCTGCAGCTCAACGGCGAAGCTTTCGAACGTGCCGGAAATTTTCTTTGAATTTGGTATTTTGTGACAAGACCCTTCTCTTCCCCCGCCCATTTTGGGATATCTCGGTTAAGGGGATTACGTATTACTTTTTTGTCCTTTCGCCGTTTTTGCTGACGGACATATCGGATCTGACGTGCTTACGAGGGAGACTAGTCAACCCAGTATCTCCCAACGAGACGGTGCAGCACTCCCCGCTAAGTTGGCCTAAGATCAGGAACGAAACGAGGTTGCTGTCCAATAGGGACTGGGCAGTCATTTACCCCGGCTCACGGCCCCTGGTGAAAGGCCCCTTACCTATTCGAGCCAGACAGTCCAAATCTGTAGCATGCCATTGGTTGGTAGCCCCTGAGCGGTTTCATAAAACGGTCTCGACCCTTTAAGATTCGATGTAACTCAGGTCAGGTTGTCAACTGGTGCTGTTGTATGTGCATCGTGTGCATAAAACACCTCCTTTTGAAACCCCCCCTACGTAGAGGAAACATCTTGAAGAGAGTTTTGTACTCCGCTAGTTTATATCAGAAACGAATCTTGCCAAGCTTGAAATCTAACATCATAAGACCCTTAAGTTGGCGTAGCGGATAGACGGTAGCCATCACTGCGGTAAACACAGACAATTGATCGTGTGGGTATTGCTTAATATCGTATGTCAATAGCGCTGCCAATCTACTTGGATCTTAACTCATATCGTGCTACGTAATGGCCTAGATCTCGCCCAGAATGCGTTAATGCTTGACTGTGATAACGGATCAGCCTTATGGACGCCATGGTATGCCTCACTCTGGTCTGGCTTCCTATCTGTTGAATTTCAAAGCTGCTAATGGCATGATACAGTAGCAATACAGCGCAACTTATACCCGAATCGCTCTAGAAGTATTTCAAAGGGTGCCATCCGGTAGACATCCGCATCCTACTGCAACCTCCCACAAAACCAATCTCTCAACGACTTCGTAAACACCCAACCTAACCCAATTTTACCTAAGCTTAAAACTTCCTCATCCAAGTCAATGCATTAATGGCCATACTACCAGTCTACCATACATAATAGTATGTAAGACCTAGGGAAGCATACCCGATTGGAGCTGTTATGAAGGTAAAGAAACCGCACTAGAGAGCGTGCTAGACACGCTAAGGTTAGTTGCATGCTCCCCAGATCACACATTGTTACTGTGACCCCGTATGTTATCATCAAGGTAGGTCCAGGTAGGTATTCAATGTCTCCTTTGGACGCACGCCCCTCTCCATACTGCGCTAAAGTACAGAGTGTTGGTAATAGGGGGATATGCGTGGAAACCGAGCTGTTGGTAGTGGTATTTTCCGAGTCGAGAGAAATCCCCGATATGTGCTCAAATGATTATGGCGTTGGTAACGATTTCCGAATGGTTACCAGTCTGGCGGAATTTCACATGTACGCACGTTATTTGACTCGTTTCTCGATAGAGCCATAGTCTTTCGGCCGGAGGCTTGGCCGCCGCTCGTTTCGGATCGCTTCGCGTTGGCGGGAAAGGGCCGAATTAACTAAAAAAAATTAAAAAAAAAAAAATCATTCACCCCCTATCGTACTGCTTCAAGTAAAAACAAATGCCGCCGTCATGATAAAACCATCCTCTAACTCTTGGACAGGTCTTGGTCGATCCATGCCAAGTTCGATAAATCACGAAAATACGAGATTATTATAAGTTTTAAATAGAGATCGGAGATAATTTTTTCAAGAAATGTATTCATTCAGTGCACCAATCTAATACATTGATGACTGGGTATATGGCGAGTAAGATTCTGGTGCACAAACCAAAAGGTATCTCTTTTCAAAAATGCTCAAGAAGCGAAATAGATGACAAGAAAAGATAATGCCAAGTCGTGACCCAACTTTTTTTTTTCTTAGTACCGTCATATCCGCCTAACCCTTTACATCATGGCTAGAATTGGAATTGGAATTCCTGCCCTCGTTAGCGAGCTCCGTCATGCTCTCGCTCTCTAGATCTTTGCGCGGACTTCGACTCGAGAGTCTGAACGCGAAGTTGTGTTTGTCGGGGTAGTCGTTACCGAAACGAATTGGTTCGGGCCGCCGACCGTCGCCGGTGAGACGGGTCATGACGTCTGAGTACGTGATTTTTACCGCCTCCCAGCTGGTCGCCATGTAGATCAACATATTCCAGAAGCCCTGGAGCGGCAATACTATTGCGCTCATAATCTCCAGTGATGCCTCTGCTTGGTTTGTGTTGACCAGACTGTACACACGGTTGGCCGAAGACGGGATCCAGGTGACGAGTAGCGCCGTGAAAAAGAGCAGAGCACACTTGCTGTAGGACCACGCGGCGTTACTAGCCTCGAAATTCGCCCTTCGCTTCTGATTCTTTGCTTGTGCGCGCGCCGTCGATGGGGTTTGTGGTACCGGGGGAGGGTGGTGCGTGATCTCGTCTTCTTGCGACCCGCTGCCGGGTTTCGAGTTAGATGAGATCGTTACCGAATATGCTGGCTTAGGCTTCGAGCCAAATCGTCCGAGTGGCGCAAGATCGATTCCGCTTCCGCCTCCGCTTTTACTTCCGGTTTCCTCAGCTGACTCACTCGTGACCGTTACTTCAGTCGTCTTCATTGAATAAGGGTCATCCATAGTCAAAGACTCGGGGTCGTGGGCACTGCTGCTGGCGCCAAAGTTACGTAGCTGTTTCCGCTTCCTGTAAATTTCTCCGCCTGTGCGAATATAGATGAACATAGTGAGCAGGATCACCACCCTAGATAAAGTAAGCCTTGTGAAACCCAAGCAGGAAACATTCTTGAGCTCTTACCAGACTGGTCCGTAGAAAGTAGCAATCCGGAAGATGTCGTATTCCGAGCTCACCCAACACCACAAAGTAGCGTTGCCATACATCCTACCAGACGATTGGGTCTTTATGAAGACGTAGGTAAGTGCGGGGATGAATGGAATGCCATAACATAATATGAGATAATAGATTTCCATGCTCCGGAGCCTGGCAGCGTCGAATTTGTGGTAGAAGGTTAAATATACGTTGAATGCCATTGCCAATGTCCATAAAGCATCGGCAGGGAGGAACCTTGCCGAAGTTAGCAAGCGGTAGGAGACAATGTATACAGTAGAACTTACATTTGAATGAGAAAGCCTTGGAATTGGCATCCAAACGAATCGATATCATCCACATACCTCCTTGATAACAATGACCCTATGTTAGTCATCAAGTTACCGAAGGAGGCGTAGAAGACTAGGCGGTTAATAGGCTTGTGGAAAGCCTTTGAGAAAGAGAATGTGAAGATGACGAAGAGGCATCCCAGCATAGAGAGCACGGAGACTACTCGCTCAATGACGCTGATTGCGTCGAGCACTCCCTCTGATAGCTCGCCGCCCGCCATTTTTTATTAAAGTAATATTTCGGTACCCGATGAAGTCGACGCCGTAGTTAAGATAATGAATGGACTGGTTAATAGATCGGTACTGCGAATGAATGAGGCCCCTTGGGAAGCTGTCGGTACTCGAACAGGTCTACATATGGTAAATGAGTACTATCGGGAACTTGATCGGGTGATGAAAACCGGTAAGTTGTTGTCGATTAGGTAGACTCGAGTCATTGACCAAGACTCTTTTCGACAGACGTGTACGTTGACATCATCCACAGGAATGGTCTTGCTATTCAGGGTCCGTTTCCAAGTGTCGAGAAAGGATGAGTGAGCTAGCACGTTGAATTGTAGTGGAATTCATCGATCTTGACTGAGCCCCTGGGTCCACACGTGCTGCGCGACATCAAAGACGGGATCCCAGGAGAATCTTATAACTTAAACACCCACTCTCCTAAGCTAGCCTCGTAATGCTCTCTTTAAGATACTACGGTATCCCAAACCCTGTCTCTTGATGTGGGTATTGTGCTCTGGGACGTTTTCTTCGAGGGGTGAGGATAATTACTAGATATGCAGCTCCCGGCTCCTGACCGGGATACCACGCAGTAACTATGGACTAATCAAGGGCCCTGTGTGTTCGTTCATGCCAGGGGCCTAGTGCTCGACTTGAGCTGAGAAGAGAAAAACGTTACCGGCTTGTGGAAGGGTGACCATAGAGCATTGAAGCCAATCAGATGATAATATGCGGAGTGTGAATAGCTTTGTGCAAGCACGGACATAACGAACAGGGATGGAAGCCCAACTATTCTGGGGACTCGACTTTGGTAATATCCGTCAGAGAAATAAGTGCATGTAAGAAGCCAGGGGGCAGATACAATACGTACTTTAGCCTGAAGGGGTACCTCGAGATGATATTCGTCTGAAAACTCTTTGTTGACGAACAGACCTTGTAAGACACAGCATGCACTAGATAATGAGGTATGGTATAGGCTTAGTTTGAGCTTTTCTAGCTTCGCTGCAGCTTGGCAAAACCCCAGAGAGAATGGTAGAGTGGGTAATGAACCGAAACACATCAAAGCCCTTCGACTACACTAGGTACTTAGGTAGTCGTTGTCTTCCCCAGCTTGGCGGACAAGGAATTATTTGCCAAGTACATGACTGCCATGTCAAGTGATAAAGATAAAGAGCTTTACCTAGGTACCAAACGGAAGGAATCGATGATGCTATTATTATTATAAGCCTATAAGACTATACTTTGTAAGCCAACGATGCGCCTCTTGTCATCCGTCACCCAGCATGGCTGAATAGAGTGAGAAAATAGTAGATACTATAATAGCTAAATTAGTAGCGATCCCGCGTCGGTAAGCAAGTCACCTCCAAAGGGCTTCGCACGTACAAAGATACTCATAATCCTAGGTCATGGTTAGGTAGAGTAAAGGTGTATCAATGTACTGTATATAGGTATCGCTCTGCTATTGGATACCTAGGGTAGATAGGTCCCTAGGTATTGAATGGTAGGTGACCCCCGGATCTACCAGTTAGGTAGGTAGTAAGCCGTGGTTGAAGGTGTAACCATAATAAGACATATGACTGGAGTATCTTGGACGGAAGTGTGCGTTTCAAACACACTGGTGACGAACCCTCTCATTTAGAGCTTATGTCTCGATCGCCGTGACAATGCAGAGGAGCCGCATAGTTTGGAGTGAAAGACTCGTTATTGGAAGTGGATATGGGTGAAGTGGTGGTAAGATGGTAAGAAAGAAAAGGATGTGGAGAAGGTTCAAGGTTGAGATGCTGACGCTAGTGTGTACCTGTAAAAGGAGAAAATTGGTAAAGAAAAGGTTATAGTTAGCGACGCTAATAAGCATTGAAAGTGTAAACTGCCCTTCCCAATGTCAATCCCATACGTATTACTTAATCGATGCAAGTGCAATCCGGAAATACATACAGAAATATTAAGCAATAATGAAGCACGTGCGATTTCAAGCGATTTAAGACGAAAAAGCTTGGTATCAAATATCGTGAAAGCTTTTTTTTCTCTTTCCCACTTTTTCTTTAATCAACAGTCTGTGCCAATCCGGTCTGCCGCCTTGCTTGGAACCTCCGCCTGCCCTCCCGCATTACCCCATCGTGGCGTTTGAATACCTAACTCCCTTTTCGAATAAAGCCCACATACCCTAGGTAGGCAGACAGATAGAATTTTCAAGCCATGGCTGATGGGGATTTTCTCAATCCGATCTCCTAGATAGGTACTCAAGCAGTTGAGCTGTCAAAGCAAGCCAAGTCACGTCAGCTAAACCACACACACACTCTTTACGCAGCACTGCTTGATCTGGAGAAACTCTAGATCGGATCAGATCAGTTAATTAACTGATCTATTAAAATCACTGCAAACACTACTCTCCACGGATCATTTACTCAGCAAATGAGGTAACTAGGTGGGGAGAGTGTGACACCGCTTCGACTTACATACATCAATAATACATGCCATCAGCTTACTTACATTGATCCTATAGGTACATATGTCTTTCACTTTCCGGAACCTCCGTCTCAAAGGCTTCGCTGTGTTTGCTATGCAGCCCCCCCCGATCCTCACCGTGGCTAGCTGTGCCTCAATTCGCCTACCTGGATATTCGTCATATCCCAGTTAGAAAGGCTTTTCAAAGATATCGTAATCCACATAGGTAAATTTATTGCACGCAGGTGTTTCCCGTTTGGAGTGTTGGAGCGCAGCCAACCACTGGACACCCACAGCCAGTCGGCAATTGCTCTCACAATGCATAAGCGAACTGTTGTGCAACTCTTCTCCTGTCTCATGCACCATACCATCGAAACATTGTCAGAGTAGTATTCGCAAACTTTTAAGATTGCGAAGAAGATAATTCTCGAAGATATCGAAATCGATTGATCTTGTCATCGCTCTCTCATTTACTCGACTCTTTGAAGTGTTTATCGAGAGTCGGGGCTTCATCGTGGCCTCGAGTTTTGTCTGATCCACGCTCACTGCCTCGTCATCGCCAAATCTCTAAATATATTCAAGGAAATATATATATTCGGGGCACAAGTTTCCTGGTTCCTCCTTATCGCACGTTACAAGTTCTAGTAGACTTGTATAAAATCACATGCTCGAGAAGTTATTCTCACCGAGATGTTTCCTCTATACGGAACTCGTGCTCCGCTGGTGTTGTTGGTTAGGTTGCAATTGGAATAACCCCCGAAGTTCATGGCCCCCTCTTTTGGGGCTTAGTGCCTACCGTGGGATCCGGGGAAGTAATCAAATGCCTCGACGCTTAGTCGTCAAATAGTTGAGTATTCTATTCTCTCCAACGTCAAAGCGTATCATACGCGAGGTCTTTTCCCCTCTCGCCATATTAACCTTGGAAGTGCCGCACATTCAATGTCACCCTTATGTAAACTTACATGAAAGATAAGAGAACAACAACAGGCATATTCTACGATGGTATACCGAACACGTGGAAAGCAGCAGGATCAATTAACTCTCTGGAATCCTAGGGAGCCTCACGTTCTTTCAAAGTCCACTTACAATACGACAAGAGCTGGGTGAATCCTTCGGCTCTCGGCTACCTAATACAACATCAAAAGGACAATGGAAATATTCGGGCCATACTAGCCTAACCACGAGGGTTTTGCTTTATTTAACATTTTTAGTGACAAGATGGGAACAGAGAGTTCCCGGAAAGCCTCGAGGGCGATTTGAAGTATCAGTAACCAGCTAGGTATGATACGACCATGCTTGGAGTCTCAAATTTACTTGAGTAACCCAGGAATCATTCCGAACAAACCCTTCGTATCTTGAAGTAGAGGGATCAATAAGGAAACAAGCAAGTCAGAATGAATATCAACTTCATTCATGTTTCTCAAGCCAGACAATCGAGGTATGAAGTTATATCACAGGCTTCTTCCCCGAATGGACTCTACCCAGGCAGTGTCTCGATACTGCTGCAGGAGCTATGAAGGGATGATGATTCTTTCACCGACTCTATATTTATCAGCGTTGAAACGAGGTCTCACGGCAGAGCATCATCTCATTTCACAAAGGCCCACGGCTTTCAAGAACTGACACTTGTGTCAGATGCTATTCGCGTGCTCAACCAAGACTCTCAAGAACTTCACTTCCGCCATTGTCCACTAAATAAACTCTGAGAACGGTTGCATGACAGCCGACGAGTTCTCGCGGACTGCCTGGGGTCTTCTTTGTAATGATGCCTTCAATAAGACGACTCAGATACCCTCGCGAATAGAAAACTTCTAGATTCCACGATCATGGCCCTATCGTCGGACTCCGATGGATAGTATTCGTAACCTACGGGAAAGCTCATTACTTTATCCGCGATGGCTTCTTCCTTTGTTTTCTAGAATGTCCCGACTAATCTCATAACGCCAAAGTATCTATGTCAACCCCTTTCAGATGAGGACTGGCGAAGGTTTGAGATGGAGAAAGCTCCCTTTAAGTGCTAGGCTTCCTTCGGTCTACGGAACTCCTATGGCATCAATATATCTTTACTAGAACTTCCTAAGTGATACCTTGAAGAGTTTAGATATTAGCCGAGCTCTCACCAGCCAAATCTAGAGAAGCCAGCCACACTCAAGGCCGAATATACCAAACCATCTAGAACAGATCTCGGGGTTAAGGTAGGAAAACACTACACGCCATGGCAAGGAAGAATCGAAATCGACACCCAAAAAGTAGCTCCAATAATAGGCGAGCCGTAAGTTTCGACAGCGACCACCTCATGCACGGCGCCGAAACATCTCCTACAAGGAATCGCAACCCACCAAATAGGAGAGGAGGCAAGGACCAGTCCTTTCCGATCCACGGCCGGGGCGCATCTCCGCATCATGGCGGTAACAACCATAACCCTTTCTCTGTTCCGCAGCAGCAGTTTCAGGGAAATAGGGGCAATCCTAACCATAACCGACAGAATCACAACAACAATACCAACCCTAATAACAAGCGCAACCAACGACGAGGCGGCAACCCCATCATCGCAGGCGACGCGGCAGAAGACGGCCTCGACGAGTTCCTCAGCTCCGTCAGCCCACTGCCGTTCTCCTCGCCGCCTCTCTTCCCGCAGGTCTTCTCGCACAGCAACTCCCACGGCGACAGCCACGGTGGTAGCGGTAACACCCGCTCCTGCACCGAGTGCAGCAGCGTCCGGCGCGCGAACCTGCGGTTCAGGAACTTGGCGGAGCGCGCGCTGCAGGCGTGCAGAGAGGGCGTGGCGGCGTGGGCCAAGGACGCGGGCGTGGCGTGCGACACCGCGGACGAGATGGACTGGCAGCCCGAGCCCGTGACGCGGGTGCTGCTGCTGCGAGTCGACGACGGGGACGCGCGCCGCGAGCGGTGGCCCGACGAACAGCAGCAGCAGGGGACCGAGGGCATAGGGCCGGTGCCGGTGCCGGGACCCTGGGCCTGGCCGCCGTGGCGCGAGCCCGTCTGGCCCTGCCGCGCCCCGCCGCTGGACGACGTGCTGCGGCCCACGCCGGCGGCGGCCTTCGCCGCGAGCGAGACCTGCGGCGAGGTCCCCACTCGCGCCGCCGCGTCCGGGACGAAGGCGGGGGCTGGCGGGTACGCTGGGTACGGCGTGCCGTATTATACTGGGCTCAGGAGGCAGAGGGTCAGGGAGGTGGAGCCTGATAGCCCTTGATGGGCTGGGGGGGTCGGGGGGTGTGTGGGTGAGGGAGCGTTGATGCTTTGCTGGAAGTTAGGTGGGTGAGGGGTATGGACGCTATGGGCGTACTGATTCGTAACCTGCTACTTGCCTTCGTTGGATGCCTACCGTGGATACCCGTAGAGCTCACAAATCTAAGGGGGTCTATGTGGTAGGTATTGGGAGGCAAGTGAATGATCATCCTGCCTCTGGTTATGTCAATAGTTGATCACTGCATCTACAAGGAATGGCTCAGGATCGAGGTAGGTGAGTGAGGAGGGCTAAACCGAATCCTTCCAAGATACGGTGAATGATGGAGATGTCACGGGCTACGATGTCAATTTTGTATAGCAGATATGGGAATAGACGGATACACGAATCAAGTTGCCCTGTGTGGTATTGACTAGAAACTTTTCCCTAAAGGAACTATGCACGATCGAAAACAACAAGACAGCCCACCCTCCAAACGCCTAGTCGCCATTGCCCAATGGGAAAAACTCCTTCCCAAGAACCATGTGGATTATGATGATCGCATCAAGATAGTAATGTGGCACAGGACAGGTTGTATTGTGACCTGTAAGATGTTTACTTCGCCTCTTGGTATTGTCCAATCACGATACAATGGTCTCGCTCATACGGTTCTAGAAGCATTTGTCAGTTGTAGTAGTTCAAAGTTGCAGGGGGGGATATCGTACCTAGCGTCAGCTGTTCCTGGGGCTTGATGCGCTCAGCCCTGAGCTTCTGGACTTCTTGGGCGAAGACCGCCTCGGGAGCAGCTGTGCTGTCGATGCAGTTTGCCTTAATAGAGATAACCACACCACCGCCAATCTTCAGGAACATATGGGCGTTCAGAGCGACGATACGCGCTTGGTCAGGTTGGGCGACATCAGCGAAGATGCAGTCGACCATGGGCACGAGCATACGGTACTTCATGGGATGTCGAGCATCTTCGACAATAGGGATTACGTTAGTTCGATTCTGAGCCATGTTGACCAAGTCTCGGCCAGATCGATGAGAAAACTCAACGGCGTAGACGTTGCCAGTGGGACCAACAATGTCAGAGACGTGTGAGACAGATGTGCCAGAGGCGGCACCCAAGTACAGAACCTTCGAACCGGGCTTCATGTAGATGTTGTCAATACCGCCGATGATACCGGCCGCCAACTTGCTGCGGAACGGATTCCAGATTCGATATTCGACCTTGGTGGTGACGGGTGCACCGTCGTCACCCTTCGTGATGGTATCAACCGAAACTCGTTTTTCGCCATAGACTTCGATGCCAGGAGCGATGCTGCGGGTGAGTAGATGATCTTCTTTGCCTCGCGAGACAAAGACGCCCTCGTGACGGTGGGGTTCCTTAACAAAAATAATTAGCTGCATGTAAACAACAAGCGTTGTTTAGTTAGGCCCTTGACTTACGACGACAACCCTGGCGCCGCCTCGCGCACCACCTGCACCACCTCGTCCGCCACCACGGGGACCTCCACGTCCTCGACCAGGAGGACCACCGCGACCTCGGTCACCGAAGCCGCCTCGGCCACCACCACGGCCACCGCCTGGAATTAATTGATTAACGATCCAAAATATATGTGAATAGGTGTAGAATATTATTTTGACTTACCTCGAGGGGCGCCGCGGCCGCCTCCTCGTCCACGATCACCGAAGCCGCCGCCTCGGCCGCCGAAACCACCACCACGACCTCCACCTCCTCCGCCTCTACCACCTCGTGGTTGGAAACCCATTTCGAAATTGGGTTACTGTTGAGTGAATTGAAGGTAGTAGTTGCGACAATTATTATCGCCTTGTTCGTCGCAATCAATGGTTTGCGAAAGTGATTGGAAGAAACTTTAGTTGAAAGCGTTAAAGCTCAGAACAAATTTTCCTGGTCGAAAGCTTCAAGGAAGAAAAAAAATAAAATTTCGGAGCTACTGTACCTGAGGAATCCACTCAGAACGCAATTGGGCAGTTCGCATGGTCCGAGCTCAAGTACAAAGTACACCGAAGATTTCCCGTGAAAAAAAAGTTTACAAAAATCCTTTATCGATAATAATAAAAGTACACTCTGAGTAAAGTGGGGTGTGCTTTTTTCACGGAGGAGTACGTACCTAATTGATGTAGGTACCGCACAGAGGGCAGTAAGCGAGGGCACAATTCAATTTTACAACAATTTGTACTTTCCCGAACTTCCACCTCGTGAGAAATTCTTCAATTAAACATCGACATCGAATCCATCTTTCCCAACTCAACAACACACAGCAGCCAAAGATGGTATGTTAATGATTCCTATTTAAATGATTAATTCGAACTTCGATTTAATTATGCGACAAATTATGACATCGATCTATCTATTAAAATAGGTCATCGCGACGAATTTATAATATAATCGCAATTATCGCGACTGTGAAGACAGGACGGGATGGCTAATGACGATATCTCTCTACAGGTTCGATACGCTGCCACCGAGATCGACTCCGCGAAGTCGGCCCGCGCTCGCGGCGCATACCTTCGAGTTTCCTTCAAGAACACCCGGGAGACCGCACAAGCTATTAACGGCTGGAAGTTGACCCGCGCTGTCAAGTTCCTCGAGAACGTCCAGGAGAAGACCGAGGCTGTCCCTATGCGACGATACGCTGGCAGCACTGGCCGAACCGCCCAAGGTACGATTATATATCCTAGGCCCGAATATTACTATATAAGATACCCAAACATGTGTGGAACTAGTGTGGAATTGAAAGAGAATCGATGGATTTTATTCGCTACATAATCGTGAAGGTCATGATGGACAAGCAAGCTGACATATTTGGCACGAACAGGCAAGCAATTCGGTGTCTCCAAGGCTCGATGGCCCGTCAAGTCGGCCGAGTTCCTGCTCGGTCTGCTAAAGAACGCCGAGTCCAACGCTGATGCCAAGGGTCTTGACACCAGCAACTTGATCGTCAAGCACATCCAGGTCAACCAGGCCCCCAAGCAACGACGACGAACCTACCGTGCCCACGGTCGTGTATGTTACCTATAAGATCAAGAGCCACATATAGACGGATCGACTAACCAATTTTTTTATAGATTAACCCCTACATGTCAAACCCCTGCCACGTCGAGCTCATCCTAACCGAGGGCGAGGAGGTTGTCCAGAAGTCGGAGGCCGTCGCCGGACGTGATGTCCCACACTTGAGCTCCCGACAACGCGGCTCTCGCATCCGCCGAGCCATCACCGCCTCGTAAAGTCCCCAGCGCGGGACCCGGGGGGGCGGAGAGATGTGACGATTAATGGAGACAGGTTCGGGGTTATTAGTTGCTTTTCACTCCAGGTGTCAAGGCGGTCGTAAAGCATGGGTCTAGGTTTCCGGCATGCAACTTCGCGAATCAAAATCTTCGTGGATTCCCCAATAACACAAAAAGCTTCTAAACATGTTTCTTGGGTGCTCTTTCTGCTCGTGATAAATGATTTGTCTCTCGATGTCTATTCCCGGGTGCTCTCTTGCCGGGCAGCTGAGCTGTAGATTTGTAGGCATTCTCGTGAAGTACGGATGAGCCCAGTCCATAAAGGATATACACGTAGGCTGTCACCCCTAAAGGTTGAAGGCAACACTACCCCCGAGGAAAAGCAAGATGCAAGTTGACATTCCCACTATTGTGTAAATGCTACTATACATGTCCCTGATAAGAACCTTACAAGGCTCCAAGTATTCGATCAAGCAACGCACCGCCGCCCTTAAGCTACGGATCATATCATCTGCCTCATTAAGATTACAGGCGTAATCATCGAAGTCGCAAATTCCTTCACGTAAAATCACAACGCTTTTCACATGATAGCAAGCAAGAAGAATGGCACCAGAGGTAGCGCATCGCATTTGTTTATTTATGTTTTCTTTCGCAAAGGCATACCTCGCCTAACCAACCCTCCGTGTATGGGACCTGGCATGTAACACACGCCAGACGAGGCATTCCCAGTCTCTCCGCCAGACATGTTCAAGGCGTGTCATCGTCCTGGTGTTCCTGGTGTCCATATGATTGCCGTACAAACAAACACCTCTGTGACGTCGAGGTCTCGATGGGTTTGATAAGTGTGCGTTTAGGCGGGATTGTAGTTTGCTGGCTTTGTATCTATGCCGAGAAACGCAGGGGCTGGGGTGTCGGCAGCTCCGGAATATTGGGGTTTTATGGCCAGAAGCAGATTCATGAGCTGGTGGTATTATGTTCGGTTCGCTAATCTGTAGATCAATGTTTGGGTTAAAAAGGCTGTTACGCCAAAGACCATTGTATTCGGTCATCAACGTATGCCGTAGTTCGGCATACGAATAAGTCGTTACGAGGTGGTGAGTGCGTTAAGATAAAAGGGTAAAATCGTCATGGATTCGGAGGAAAGTCCGCCTGGGTATGAACATCGCCTTTCGTAATAGGTCCCCCCAAACGCCGTACGCTGCCTAATGCAAGAGCGGCTATGCAAATGAAAAGAAAAAGAAGAAGAAGAAAGCATGAATGAAAAAAAACAAGTCGAAGGAGTATTCCTCAGTCGATAAGATGGTAAGAAAAGGCCTAAACTCCCCGGCCTTAGTATGGTCCATCGCGTGCTGTACATAGCACAGACCCGTAGCTTTTGAATCCGTCTCATACTACCATGGGGTCATAAACCCTCTCAGGATACTACCAAAGGGGGTTGAGTACCCCATCTCGAACTCGATATCCTGCATCAAATACCTCAGGCCGACCCGGTCGTCGTAGCCCTGCTCGAAAGGCGAGGTGTCGAACTCGTAGGGGACTAAGGACCTATCAGAGCCCTCTTCGCCGCACGGGTTCGCATCGTGTTCGATCGTGCCTGAGAAGCGACCTAAGCCGGCGTTGTAGATGAAGTCTGCCTCGGCGGCCGCCAAGATGCTTTGGTCGTAGACACCAGCCCACCCAGTACGGAATCCCCAGTATTTGCGCAGGGCGTCCCCCTCCGAGTCTCTGAGTAGCTTGGTGATTTTTCCGAGGTGTCTGTCGGTGGATACTTGCAAAAACTGTTGGAGTTGCCACCTCTTTGCGCTGTGCTCCGCGAGGTTGTCGGATTCTACACCGGTGATGAACCCGGGCCAGCCTGGCGGGTGGAATCGTCGGGTTGAGATGAAGCGGTGGTCACGAATATCGACGTAGCCGCAAGACTTGAAGACGAGCTTTCGCAGTTTGAGGTCTTTTCTGATTCGGATCAGGTCCCCGTCGAACTTCGCGTTCTCTGCGTAGATACGCTCGATCATTGTCTCGCCAGGCGTCAGCATGTCGATAATATGGGGCCAAGATAGCTCGGGAATGGCGTATTTTTTCAGAACTGGTTTTCCCCCGTCACCCTCGTAAGAAGGCGGCTTGGGCAGACCTTTGGGTGGGCCTCCTGCGTTGGCTTCGATGTCATCCATCGGCCCGCGAATAATCGGAGGGCCACTGAGTGAGACGGTCTCTAGCTCAAGTGACTCAAGGGACCCCACCAGAGCCATGGTATGTGTGAGTCGATAGAAAACATTCGGAGCGAACCAGCAGTTCTTTAGAGAGAGATGTTTAATGAATGGTAGGATGAGAAGGTTGTTCATACTCGAGTCGATCACCCTACGGTGAGCCTTAAGGAATGGCGCCGGCAGGACATAACTCAATCGTTGTATACATCCAGCGGCAAGCTCTCCTCCGCAAAGCCACTCAAAGTGGAGGCGCTTTATACGCGAGACTTTGCCGATGTAGTTGTGCAGTAAATTGAAAACCTTGGGTATTGCATCGGATGGATGTACCTGTCGCACCTCAGCAGTATATTTGTCCTTCATGGACACTTCTCTCCAGTCAGGAATAACACCCAGAGCCACCTCATCGAGGCCGGGCAATGAGGCCCAGAACTCATTGCGACATAAAATGTCGACATGGAAGCTTGGTAGACGTGCGATGTTGACCTTGGTCAAATGAGCATAGGATGGGCCATTGTCGATTACTGCAATCAGGAAAGAATTAACAAGAGCTTGCTGTGCGGTAACGTGCTGGTATAAGAACCTCATCTGCGTCTCGGTAAGTTGATCTGGTTGCAAGCGGATGCTATCGTCGAATGCTTTACGACGAGTTACGTCCTGCCCATGACGGTTTCGGCGCAGAGAAGCTCTCGTTCGCTCCTCGTAAACTAGTTCGTCTAGGCCGACACACTCCTGCTTAAGAAGCTCGTACAATACGGTAGGTAGTTCTGCAGAATCTATACCAGCGGCAACTAGCTTTCGTTCTAGCATCTCCAGTTTATAGGGCTTGTCAAATATGACTTTGATAGAATCGTCTGGAGTGGTTCGAACCGCGTTCGGGTCGCCGAATATAGGAGGTCGGCCAGGGGGCTGTAGAGGGTTGACATCAGGTCCCTGAAGATAACCTAGACCTCCATCACAGGACAGAGCAAGTTCTTGGACGTTCTTTACCGTGCTCAGGAGACGGAAGATGCCCTGCGAGTTCTCTAAAGACATTGTTACGTTGTCCAGGTGCGACTGATATTGGTTATCCGTCTGCTGTGAGGGCCATCGGTACACTCCCCAGTGGCGAATATGTACTTCTTCCAAGTCGCCCGTGCTCGGAGTTGCTAGGTCACGCTCATCCAGCTCGAACGCGAGTCCAAGACGATAAATGTCCGGCCCGAAGTTTCGGAAGACGTCCGAATCCATGAGGCGTTCTGTGACATCGATGGAATGTGAACTGTGGCCGGGATCTTCGCCAGAGTCTAACGTCATACTCAGCTCTGGACCGAAGTTGATGACGACCTGTCTAAGAAAATAGCACATCATCTTCGTATTGAACTCTCGATTGACGAGACGCATCGACTTGAGATCTTCACGAGGTAAGTTCTGCGCAACATTCATGAATAGTTCAACAGGTAAGCGACCCGATGGCCATCCGGGGCCGGCTCCTGGGGCATGTCAGTATGATATAGGTATTACCGCTCGTAAAGAGCAAAACGAAGAGACATCGTATAAGACTGTCCAACTTCTAGGAGAAGTATTCCCTGCTCTTTCTCACATGTAATGTGTATATAAGAAAAGGGGGAGAGCTTGATTCTGATTTGATTTTGGATACATTGACCTGTGATGTAACGGCAGGAAGCCAATGTAACAGGACCAAATCGGGGGATATGTATGGGGGTTTGACAAAGCTGAATGGGATAATGAGAAGATGGGATTTATTTACCTGATGAAGCCATATTGGAGGGTATCGATATTGTATATGTATATTCAAATATTATGTGAGCAGCTAAGTGAGCGAATGTGCTAAGCTACAATAGCTACCTAGACACTTGATTCTCTTCCCTTTCGAGATATCCTGAAAGGAAGCGGCGATTTGAAGAAGTCAATGCCTGAATGAAGGTATCACCAATGAAGGCAAGAGCAGTCTGCTCGAATGTCCTTGTTGACACTTTGACCAGATACTGGAAACACAGGTCAGTACGATGCAAGTCAGACTAGCTTGGTGATGCTTTTTTTCTTCTGCCTCATACCTAGGACGGATTTGATCTTGTCTTTCATAGGTTGAAATATGCAAGTTAATGATGATGGAGGAATTGCAAATGAGTGGTGAATTTAAGGAAGTTCAGAGAATGTTAAGAATAAATTTCATTAATGTTGAGATTATTTTCTGGTTCCCGGGTGAGGAGGAGGAAAGTTAGGGATACCATCCGAGAAGAATAGATCAACCTGAGGTCCCCGCATGCACCTAGGTGATGGAATAATGATCGGGAAAGATGAATAAATAAATAAACAAATGAAGCATAAAGATCGTTATGAGATTCGAAGGGGCCGTTCACGGACTGACGATGATGTTGCTCATAACGAAAATCTTCACTTGTGTGGGATAGCTTCACTGAGTAAATACCTGGGTACTTGTGTATGTATGCAAGTTTTGATGGAGAATCTTGGATCCCATGCCAATCTCTATTCTTAGTAGGCACGATCATTAGTAATAACTCTTTACAATGGGCTTTCGTCGGTACGTGTAGATATCAGATGAAAGAACTGGATAGGCAAGATCGATGTTTACTTAACTTAACGTCCTATATTAATAAGTGGTTGCCCTTCTACCGGTACCTACCTTACCTAGGTAGTACAGTTCTGTAAGCCAAGATGTTAGGTACTAGGGGTAGGTACCTAGGTCCTAGGTAGTCCACTTTAAGGGTTGGAGCCAACTTTTCAACGTAGACACAATTGATATGTCCTGTACCTCATCCCTACTCCGGAATAACCTGTGATGATCGATTATGATCATGAAAAATTCATCCTATTAAACAGCCTATCAAGTGAGTCAAAGATCCATCGATCAAGAGCTTTGGCTGGGCTTGAACTTAAGCCTCAAGCTTGGTTTACATTCCTTGTCGTATCATTGAAAGCAACCACACACGTCATGTCATCTCTCCATTTCTTTTATCACATACCTGATGCCTTAAAGATATCAGTACCCATGCTGCCCATGATTTTATTTGACTTATTTAGGACTACAATTTCTACCCGCGCGATTCTTATATGGCTTTGGTAATTAACCTTGAAGATAGACCTTGGTGATTTGCCCTTACAAATTTAGGTCTGAAGTTTTGAGCCAACTAATCAAGCAAACATGGGGAATTACACGTCACAGCGGCTACTCACCCACGTTTTGACTCACCAAAAAGAAATATGCCATATTATCTAGAATGGGTAAAATACCGGTGCATCTCAGACGGTATGACTCCAGAATGTTGTGTCCAGGCCCGAGAGTCTGACAGCTACGCTGACACATCATCATGTTGTGCGCCGGGAGAGTCATGATGACGAATCGAAATCTCAAGATCGGAAAGCCTCCCGTGTCAAGAGATTGAGGTCAAATATAGTGACCGGGCACCAAGACAACATTTCCATAGCCTTTGCCCTATAGGTGGTCAGCAGGTATAAAACCCGGAGGGTTTCTGATTGTTGTAGGCGTGGTTATAGTTCGCACTTGAGGTGGCCTTTTATACCGCAAGTTATTGAAATCCTCATCTGTGGAATGAGGATGCTGCAAGTTTCATCATAGCCTCACGTCGGCGAAATAACAGTTTTCAATGTCGTTGAGAGCTTGATATGATGTCCTATTACATGGATATTCTGCTGGAAGTGTCGTTAAGCCTTAGTAGTTAAATGGAATATATGATGTCCTTCGCCAAGGTTGCGCTATTTTGGTATGCTGATCTGGAGAGTGGCAGGTATTGAACTCGCAAGACATAACGAGGCGTTGCCGTCGTAATATATAATTCTATAAAACTGAGTTTGGCAACATCCAAAGGAAATACCGACGGGAGACTTCGTAAATCCGGGTAACTCGGCAGGCAGGCCGCTTTGGTTCTCGCTCGACAGCCCTATTCTATCCTCCAGACGCCACTCCTAATCGCAGATTATAGCTTATCCCCGACTGGTCAATATCGCGAGCACCGATTCGCAATAGTGGTAAGGGATACGCGTTGTCGCAGCATTCGTTCCGAAATCCACCTAAGTAGAAACGGGCGTGATTGGGGGTTGAAGCCACGAAAGATTGAGGACCCGACGAAATAATCTTTGGTGAGACATGCCTTCATATAAGAGAGCTACCTCGACATTCGGGCAAACCGGGCGTTTCGTAAAAAGAAATCTGTCAAACCCGCCCTCGCACTTTGGCCGGGCGTAGCAATAAACTGCGAAGTGATCTAAGCATCTCGCAGTTTCCCAGCCAGCGGGCCACGAGAGGACTCTTGCATCCCGGGACGGGCCAACGAGCATTTCCGGCGCGCGTACCTTGCAGGAACTGGTGGTCTGAATGAAACCTCAGTCAGCTAAACCGGGTTTGGGTAGTTTAGAACCAAGCGCGTTTTCGCAGCCATCGTAGAGTTTCGGTTTTTCTGGGAACTTTTCCCGTATGAGCATGATATCCCCCCTTTTTTCTACCCCCTTCCCCACACACCGTGGTGAAGGCGAACGTGGCGGCCCAACAACACGCACCTGAAGCTACGTACCCCCCAGTTGCCCTCTTTTATGGTCGCATTAAGCCCTTTTCGATTTTCTTTCGAATCACGAATTTTCTTAAAAGCCGAATTTTCCGATTCGATTTCACCCCACCAAGCATTTTCTTGCAATTTGACTTGCATCTCTGTCGTACAGACTCGAGAGGGGCGTGGTGCTAACATCTCCCATAGCTATACCTGCCCTTTCGTTCAAGACATACACGTGTAGGCTGTTGAGAAGGTAGGTAGTGGGCAACATATTATACATGTCTTAGATTTTAGACCCGGTCGTAACCCTCCCTAGGGGATGCAGGCTCCGGATCCGGTAGGGGCGAAATGGACGTATCGTCTCTTGCCGCGACCCCCCTCGAGAGGAGTCACTCCGGCTCTAGCACCATATGACCTGTGTCTTGCAATCAGCGCGACCGGGATTGGAGGAATATCTGGGTATGGTAAATCCTGCGGTCGCTTGGCATCGCCCGCTCGGGAGATACAGCTTGATACGGAGCTGTCTCGAAACGAGTCGGGCTGCAGTTGATGGGTTGTGTCTTTCGAAGGAACGGCGGACTAGACATGCTCTTTACGGTAGGCCGGCTGACCGACTACGTATAATATGAAGAAGTAAGAATTCCTCCAAATTGTAGCACTTTGACGTTTCTCCAGCTACCCTGCTCGCCTGGCCGCCTGGCTGTCATGTTAATAGGATCAAACTTGATTTGCTGAAAGCTTCCTGGGTTACCAATGTTAATGCATATGCTGCTGCAGTAATAAAATGGCATTTTGGTTGTGTAACGCGAGTACCACATAGAAATATTTCCAAGTACCCTTTCGAAAAGATACAAAGCTTGCCAGATGGGTTAGACGAAATCCATGGATGATTGTCTCCTTGTAATACCTAGGTACTAACCAGGTTCCATTCCCTTTTGTTCCCCGCATCTACATAATTGGTAGAGACAACGGATTAGTGGGATGACTTACCCAGCCGGCCTGACTCCGGTCATTGGATTGGTTGGATGGTTTATAAGATTTCATCCCATCCCTCTGAAGTTAAGCTGGTAAGGTAAGGTGCTTTATCCGAGTGGGACGGCCCGTCGAGCTAAATTAGTCTGGCCGGTCTAACGAACCTATACTTTGTAAGTAGATGGCTAAGGTAGGCAGGCAGGTAGACCGTAGATGATGTTGATGTTGGTGTTGAAAAAGTGGCAAACAGCTGATACACTGGATAATCATATCATCTTCCTGTGAATGATACTGCTCGTCAAAGCATTGCTCGGAGTTATAATGTTCTGGACTAAGGAGCTTCAGTGTATACCGAACGCCCTCAAAGTGGTACAGCTAATATTCCTCCTATAAACCGGAACCCATACTGCCAGTAGATAACCTTAAGCAGATTAGTCCAATCTCAGGACTTCCCGGACAATAACCAAAACTCCATCATGGTATCAAATCGCACATGGGGTATATATGTAAGTCCGTAAATCAATCTTTCCTGACGCGGCGAGCTGCCGTATCGCACTCCGCCAAACCGAGTCCCTGATCCGATCAAACCCAAAACTGACAAAATGAATAAAGCCAAGAACATAGTGACTACCTATATACCAAAAAAAAAGTGAGAGTGCGCTGTAGTAATAATATTGCAAGTGCTTTAGCCCCAAGCTTCTTCAATATCCCAAAGCCTGATGTGATCTAACTGGCCAGAATCGGAATAGCGTCTCGTAGGTAGATCCATTCTTGGGTTGATGGACGCCGAGCTGCGGTCTTCATACACACCCTCAAATTGAGCTACTGGGAGGTTGGCAGCCTGGTCTTTCCACCACAAGTGGAGAACATCCTGTTGCCACCTATCAACGTTGAGGACTTTGAGACGGGAGTGAAATGTTGACCACAGGAGCTCAGCTTCTAGAGAGGACACGTGAAGCTTATGAAGCAACCAACGGTTGATATAGCCCCTCTTGTCTCCGTCGCCGGCCTCCCTCAGCAGCGAATGAATGTTAACCTCACGAGCCGCATTGTCGATGTGCATTTGACGAGACGGCATTCCTGGTGGGAGCGAAAGAGCTATTCGTAATGACTGTTCGGCGGTCATCGGGAACTCTTCGAGCAGCTGTGTAGGATTCGATAGTAGCTTTGGGAATAGAGGATGTGCCAGCGTCCTTGGACGTCCTCTTGAAGGCATGTTAAATAACTCGCCCCCAAGGTAGATATCGTCTATGTGGACGGGGTTGAATCCGAACCCTTCCTGTTGAAAGGGGGTATTTTGGGGCATGACACGCTTCTCACGGCATTCTTTCTCCAATCTAGTAGCTTCCTTGGTGAAACGATCGATGTCGAAAAGGGCCTTCCGCTCCAGTCTATCGTAGTCCTGTAGCATTTCTATGTCGTCTTGCGACATAACCCCTAATCGCTTAAGTTCGAGGGCCCGGTTCTTCCCAGCGTTTCCGTATTTCTCTAAGAGCTCTAAACTGTCAGGAGATAACAAATGAGACTTCCCTGCACTCAGGGCTTTCCTTTTCATTTGGGTGTTCACCAAAAGCTCCCTAGCCAACTGTAGATTCCTCGATGCCTCCCGAAGCTCTTCGAATAAAGGATGGATGTCTTCTGGGCGATCACCAGTGATTCCTCGCAGCATTGAATCTTCCGAAGCCTGAGAACAAATTTCATCATCAGATTCGTCGTCGGATGCAATACTATCTACGCCCGCAGCAGCAGTATAGAATCTTCGCTCTTCCAACTCTAGCTCAGCCTCGCCCTGTTGAAGTTCATCCAGCATATCATCGAAACGTTGTTCGGCTTCTTGGCATTTCAGCTGGGCGTCTCGCATACCTTTAAAAAGCCCGTCCAACTCCGGATTATTGGGAAGTATAGCCTGCACAGCCGTCATAAAGGCGAGGCTAGCTTCATCCTTGACGTGACGCAAATCTTGGACTTGGTTTCGTTTTAGGCGGATACCCTCAAATATTTCCCAAAGATTGGTTCTCCGGTCTCTAAGTTTCGAGTAGCGCCCTGTCAACCGTTGAAAGCTACGAGAAACGCGGCCAGACGCGTCGTCATCCTCATCTTCGTCAAAGCTAGATAGTTCAGATCGGTCATCTGCTTCATCGTCACTCATTTCACTGTCCACTTCAAACCCTTTCCATATGTGCGGCTTACGCCCGAGATTCCTAACGCCAGGGATACCTCTAGATCCAGATACAACCTCGTCGATGCCATATGGTATTGACCGTGCTTGCCGGCTTGGGGGATCATGAAAGCGATTCGACGGGTTTTGTAAATCTGGTGGATAGTTGGTACGGAGGGCATTAGAGATGAGCGATTCCCTTTGGGTCTGAGAAGGTATCGGCGGTGACTTCACGCGTCGGAATCGACCAGGCGGCGACTGAGACTTGCTCGGAGTTTGGGGTCGTTGGGTTGATCCAGATCCCTCGACAGCGGAAATGGTTGCTGCTAACTTCTGCGGCAGACTTTTGGATATGTTGGATGATGAGTTTACATAAGGGAGAACAGGGGGGAAATGTGGTCGGCGAGCGATGCGGGCATGGGAAGTGTCAGAAGTAACGGACGAGTGGTCGTCGTCGTCTTCGGAATCGGACCAGCCTTCGGACCCTGTAGTTAACGTACGGGACAAGTCCAAGGGGATATCCTCGGTAGACATAATGGATGCTGGACGACTGGACTCGGTGGAGCGACCGTATACGTCATGATGGCAGGCATGCTCGGAAGGGGAATATTGTAAGGTCTCGGGAAAGGCCAAGTCATTATTTCTGGCCAAATTTACACGATGGTCGACTGTAGTAGCCATTCAGGATCTGTCACTCGGTAACTCCGTAACTGCATCGTAGACAAGTATAATAGAAAATAAGTAAGTGAGTAAACAGATAAATAAATAAATGAAGACAATAATTATGAAGATAAGGCTGATAATATTATTTGTCTATATTTCTATGGATAGAAGATTAATAAGTAGGTAAAGCAGGTGACGCGGAAGTGATGCGAGCAGGTGTTTTTTTATGCAGATGAATTGCAGATGAATACAAGGCAAAAAGGGCAAAAAGGGCAAAAAGCACAAAAGACTCGAGATTAGTTACACGAAATCCACCCCGGTCCCCCGTATCGCGCTGTAACTAATACCTAGAGGCAGGAAGGTTGACCGTTACCCAACGGCCAAGGCTACCTAGGTACCTATGGTCCTAGCATCCTGCCCGGCCTAGCCCAGTACCTCCATCCTTCCAAGGGCTATTTTAGTATTTTGGAACTGCAGCTTTATTTGGATTTGGGGGAAATATTTTAGCACGTGGCGCCTAGTCGGAACTTACTGTATCTCATCCTAGGTACGTACTACATGTATGCAGTAGCTATCCTAGTAAAAAGCCCACCTACCAGGCAAGCTCCATCTCCCGAGTCCCGACCCCGATTCCCCCGGTCTTAGTGAGGTCCACTCAAAAAGATTAAAGAAATACCTATGCCATGGATGCCCTAAACTATTTCCGTTGTTCCGCCGTAATAAATGTCTTGACTCTTAATCATGTCCGGGCCTTTTTCTCTATTCAATGTTTCGCACCTACACCTACTGCATACATACCTAGGTACGTTACTAACTCATTGCACTACACTAAGTGGTGATACCATTTCATTACGTCTCCTTACATGCACATTATAAGGAAATGCACGGTACATACATACGGACCTTACTTCAAATCATTGTTTGTATGGATAACGTCAAGAATCATGAGTGAATATTGCCCCCCCGAAATCCCGGATGGATGTGGCATACAATGCCCGATGGCTACAGACTCGCCCAAGCCAGTTTCAACAACAGGTTGCCCAGTTCTCTCACCACTTACAACCTTACAACGGCATGTACACAGGATGATAGATACTTTCAAAAGAGCCTCATCTTGTCATCCAACATGCACCTGGCCGAATCCTCACGCACCTTTCCTCCGGTCCTCGCACTCTCTGATACGTCCTCGGCCGCGGGGTGTGTGGTTTGGAATATCCATGGATGGAGAATAGATGCGCTGCTGCATACATACTACCCAGTATAGTATGTATGGGCTGCATTCGCTACAAATCGTTGGCTAGGCCATTTGCGGCTGCTACAAGCCTACGACATGCTATGCAGTAGTCTTAGTAGACATCCTAAGGTCACGCCAAGTGGCTGCTGCTTGATGGACCACGATTGATCTTCTGTTCCCTTTTGTCGGGTTGCAGAGCTTTAGAGCTGCCTCCCCCTTGTCGAAAAGCAAAATGGACCCTTGAAGGACCCAGACCCTCATCACTCACACTCACTCTACTTGGTATTCTCTTGAACAGCAAAGGTAATAAGAATTCGTGCAAGATAATAATGGAAGACGAGAGAATACATAGACCTAGAGACAGAGAGAGAGAGAGAGGTGGGCCAAGTCATCAGGGGGGAGTAAGTATTAGAAAATGGCAAAAAGTTGATAAGAACGCACCACACCCCCTCTCTCCGTTTTCCACCATGCCATTCTAACCTTAGTATCATCTTTTTTTTCGAATATTATTATTGTTCATATGTCGCTTTCCGTGGCGATATCATGTCTGTCTTTTCTTCTGTGTCCCCTGTCTTGATCATCGACCGCTAATTCCGCCGTCTATCTGCCCTTCTTTACTGCCTTCTTTCCCCCGGCTTCGCTCAACGTTCCGCTCTCGACGAGGTTTCACTTTTTGAACGTTTCTCTCTTATCTGAGAGACCTGGAGAAGAATATCATTCCGTCAGCTATACCGACACCGAGGTTACAGCCATTACCGCCCCTTCCGATGATTGGCTGCCAACTCAAGCCTACATGATAGTCTCTTCCTACCTGGGTTTTCAACTTCCAATTCTAGGTCGCCTGCGATCCTTGGCCAGTTCGTCCTCCCATTCCCACATTATCGACGCCATTTGATTTTCGTGAGATCACTGCATCTCTTTCTGCTGCAAAGCTCCCGGAGCCAGTGACCTTTTGCCCACTGCATCACAGGGCATGAGTCGTGACTCCGACTGTCAAATTAGATAGAATACGTCCTTCCCCGGACACATTTGACTGCGTTGGTGTAGTGTGCAGCAAAGTTGTCCCACACTCGTGGCTATCTCTCGACTAAGTCTGGCCTTATGACAGCTTAAAATATCTTTAAAAAAAAATCTGAAGGAGCACATCCGTGACAGAGCCGCATAACTGATTTAAGGCTCAGTTTGTCCCAGCTTTATCTGCTTACCTCGCTTTGCTCGTGAATGCTGCCGCTCTCCACGGCTCAGACTTTGCGCGAGTTTCCTTGCCCATTGACGTTCCTAATGAGAAAGATGATTACAAAATGTCACAATGCAAAAGCAGAAGCATAAGCAAAAGTCGTCGCGCCCTTGGAGCGAACCAAAGTGGCACGACCAATATCGACAATGGTATACAGAACGAGAAGGTCGGCATGGTACGTTTTGGATATTCCGCAAATTCCGGCCCGGCTCGTACTGACTAGCCATTATCAGGTACCATAGAATATAATTGGATCCCGCAAGCCCTTCCTAATACTCCTGATCAAAGGGTTCCGCGGTCCGATCATGCCATTAATGATTTGACCGAGCAGGTCCAGAACATGAATGTCAATCAGGACGTCTATGATCCAGGTCAATCTTTCGATTACGGAGACCATCATGCTGCTGCCGTCGACCTTGCTAGCTACACACACGATGCCCACCAATCCCAGGAATCCAGTTACATCGATCATGGACAAAGTCAACAACACCACGACAAAGGAAAAGGAAAATCACTCGGGGTTGAACAGGTTGAGGAATATGGTAACCCAGCACAGGCCGCCAGTATATTACCACTAATAGCAGACGACTACAGTCAGGGGACATATCCACAATGTGAGACATCTCTGCTATCTGCCGACATGATAGGGGCTAATAATTCAGATGCTAATTCCGAGTACCGAAATGTTGAAACTATCGCAGCTGGCTCATCGGGACTTGTTGCGGATCCACATATGAGCGATTATGAGTCTGAAGAAAACCGCTCTTACGACGCTGAATACCACGAAGCCGTCCGTAGGAGTCGCGACGAGTATTATGGGACAAACAAAGCCGGCGAGGCATCGTATTCGACATCACTATCAGAACAAGCTACATCATCCTCTTGGTCTGCTGCCACTGTTGATCCCAATGCATACGAACCAAGTCAGTGCCTCACCGATCTCTAGCAGCTCAATACTAATGCGTTTAAATAGACCCACCACTTATGAACGGAGACGACGTACCAACACCCCGTGGTGGTTCGCCAGCCCATGTGGCTACAATCCCAACAGCTCCATCCTACAACAACTACATCCAAGGGACCCCAGGAGACGAGGAAGTCCTAGATCATCGTATGTTTAAGTTCACTTTCCCAACACCCTATAATTTACTGAGGAATAGACAGGATACAGAGTAGAGCATTCCGCGAGGTTCCAACCAGGTGAAGTAGGCAGCCTTGGCTTTCCATATGCTCGACAAAGGCGTCAAATGCTAACCGAGCCAACCAGGTGTTTAAGATCCTTTGGTCTGAGCCGCTCGGTCAAGTCGGTCAAGTCGGTCCCGATGACCCAATTTCCGATGTTACGAAAAGGAGAAATGCGGCCGGTAGTAAATTTTATATCGGGTTTCGTCGGTTCATCATCGTCACCACGGATGAGAGCCATCACAGCACATGCGTGTAAGTGGAATTCTTGCTGCTTCTTATGAAATATGCTTACAAATGCAGACCAATCTTGACATACGACCGTAGAGGATGCCTCAAGAAAGGTGTGAGGCCTAATAAGCATGGTATTATCTACATGGCTGGGCATAAGCCCAAGCTTCTAAAGAACGAACCCGATCTCGGATTCGCCCCTGTGGCTCTCCAGGTCTACGCAGAAGGCGAAACACTCGCCAAGGAGTCTCGAGTCAACTACTCTAAATTAGTTACCATCGAGCACAACGTCAAAGTCTTTTTTATCGGATCGATTCCTCAAGACGATTTCGAAAATGTTCGCTACGCGGTTAATGAATGCTGGAACAAGAAGATGCACCGGTCATCAAGAAAATCAAGGAGATAGGTTCTCCTTCCCCTAATGAAAATTCCCTCCATTGTCACGTTCATCCACGGCCGAAGGCCATCGATGGTGTCGAAATACACCTACCCTATTTATATACGTTTTGAAGACTTCTCATGGCTGTACTTCCTATATTACTGGTGGTTATCAACCAGGAGAATAGGTTGTATACTGCCCCTCGACGAATCACGTTTTATTTCCAACGACGGATCATTGCTATCGCACCCCCAAGCTGCCTTTGCACGTTATAGAAAACTGGTAAACAGCACACTGGTACGCAAGGACCAACAATCATGAGTATCCATTTACTTCAGGTTTGCATCTGCACATCCCCTGCTAAGTTCGGGGCAGAGCAGGGCCATACAATTTGGTATACAGGACGGCCACAAAAAAACACAAGTACAGAATGACGCACGAACTTCACCGACCATAACGATGTTAACGACTATATCTCTTACGACTAACCAAGGAATGAACCGGGCCACGGTATTTTGGGGTTTTTGGTTTATTATCTTTACTTTCTTTTCTTTTTTGGCTTCGGCGTCTATCGTTCAACCCATTGGCTTATAGTTGAACTACCTATCATATTACGCTATCGTCAACTAATAATTCATATCATCTAAAGTACAATACATGATCTTGGGTATTTGGTATAAGGGCTATATTCAAAAGATTATCATAATATTAGGTAGTCGAATTAAGCCTTGCGTTTGAGGCAATATCCCATCTCCATGTTTTCTACTTTGCCACTGGCTACTAGATATAAAAAAGGAAACCCAAAGGTCGAAACTGAACTATCATATTCCAATACTATGAATACCTATATAGTTCATTAGGCCACCAGTTTCTCACCACCTTGGCGATCGATCATTAAACATCTCCACTCTCTCAAATAAAACCAATGTTAATAAGGCAAACACTACGGTATTAATTTACTCATTCTCTGTATACTTGACTATAGTGAACTACTCGTCCGGTTTCTAATTTCCCGACTTTAAACCGGTATTTGAAATTAGAAACCGGACGAGTATGCTGTAGGTAACATAACACGCACAAAAGAACAAATCTCAAAGCACTCCTCTCCAGCAGTTAACGCCAGTCATTTTCTTCCACGTGGTATAACCCAAGTAGTAGAGTAGTAGTCTCGATTCATCTCATTGATTGTTTTCTTTTTTACATACATGCATGTGCGTATCCGTGTCGTCCATCCGTCCATGTTCAGCAAAGCCGCAATACCATAACCGTGAACCCGTAGCCGTTGAACGAAGACAAGTCGTTGATAGGAACTCATTATTCTCGCCTGCCACCCCTTCCGTTCATGATGAGTTGCTTCGTAGGAGGAAGGTACTCAAGAGGCAAGAGATGCGAAATCGGCCTAGAAGGCATACACAGCCACCCGAACATACCCCCCGGTTAGAAATCTCGTGATAGGAAGAATCGTCGAATAACCCTTACTCCCGTGGGGGGGGGGGGGGGGGGGGGGGGGGGGGGGGGGGGGGGGGGGGGGGGGGGGGGGGGGGGGGGGGGGGGGGCGGGGCGGGGGGGGGGGGGGGCGGGGGGGGGCC
>MU388422.1:0-43959 GCA_022578535.1 Jackrogersella minutella
ATAGTTATTTCCTTTCTTCTTCATCGATAAAAATAAATCATATTTTTATCCTCACAAGCATTAGCGCCTTTGCTAACTTGTGGGTTCCGTCTCAGGTGTACGATATAGCAACGATGTTGTGCGAGGAACTCTACCCTCGACGACGACGGTCCCTCGTAACAGAGTGCGAAACTCCTACTTCTACATAGATCATCTAAATGGGGGACTTATGTGAGTACTTAACTGGACATGGAATGGGCACTAGGTACTTGCTACCAAGATAAGCCATTTTCGAATGATAATTTGGAGCAATATCACTCTACATAAACATAAAGTGACAACATATCGCTCAGCTAAAACTGGGCCATTGAAGTGGACACGAAAGGTATTGAAGTAATATGACCCTTTGAGACGGGAATAGGGTGACGAGGAAGGGTGTTACGTGATCTATCCACAGCCATATCATAACACCCCCTTTTCAACTTTTATACCTTATAGACTACCATGGCAATTATGTGTATATATCTCCGTACTCTACTAAACGCAAAGACGTGACATGCCCACAACCAAGCTACTCAAGCCCCACCCGACTCATCTCAACTCAACTCCTTCGTCTCGCCAAAGATATGGCTCTCGAAAGCAGGCGGCACAGTCGATCCCGAGACCTTATTAGTATCGGAGAAAGCCCTGATCTCCCTCTCCTCGTCGTCCGAGAGCGCGACGTCGAGCGCGCCCCAGTTCTCCTCGAGGAACTTGACGCGCTTCGTGCCGGGGATGGGAAACACGTCGTCGCCCTGCTTGAGCAGCCAGGCCAGCGCGAGCTGAGAGACGGTGCAGCCCTTGCGGTCGGCGAGGGCGCGGAACTTGGCCACGTAGGCCACGTTGTGAGCCTTGTTCTCGTCCATGAACTGCGGCAGCGCCTTGGGCCGCACGTCCGTGCCGTCGAACGTCGTCGCGTCCCGCCCGAACTCGCCCGTTAGCAGACCCCGCCCCAGCGGCGTCGCTACTACGATGGCGACGCCTAGCTCCCGGCACGCCGCTAGCAGGTTGGTGCCTTCGGGCCCCTCGATCCGCCGCGCGAAGACGGAGTACTCCGTCTGCACGGCCGCAACTGGGGCGATTTTGACGGCGCGGCGGAGGGTGGTGGAGGATACCATTGAGAGGCCGATGTGCTTAATCTTACCCTCACTAGGGGCTTGTTAGTTGTCTGGCCATGTTGGTACTGAAGACTCTTGTAGTCCTCTGTGGAGAAAGATGCTAGGAAGGCTAAGTACTTACTCTTTCAGTTCCTTCAGGGCCTTCATCGTTTCCTCAATAGGAACATCGGGGTTAACAGCATGGATGTAGTCTACCAATTCCGTCAAGTTAGATAATTATTCCATCATATTTTCCTAGGCTAGGTGAGAACTTACAGAGGTCGATCGAGTCCACACCAAGAGCAGCCAGACTCCTAGCAGCAGCTTCCTTAGTGTACTCATAAGAGCTGTCGGGCACATAGTTCGCGCGACCCTTGATGTGTCCGTACTTAGAGGCGATGAAGATCTGATCGCGCTTTCCGGTCCTCTTGAACCATTTCCCGACGACTTCCTCGCCGTTCGCATAGAGACTTTAGATTCGTTAGCAATGCGTCCAACCTGGCGATCTTCGACCCCTTAACAAGAATGAGAAACTTACTCGGCAGTATCCCAGAAAGTCTGCCCAAGTTCAAAGGCCCGGTCGAGAATTTCGAATTGTTCCTCTTCGCTAGGGACCTTTCCGTAAGATGGAGCAGACAGACCCATCAGACCGAACCCCATAGAGGTCACCAAAGGGCCATTCTTGCCCAGGGGGTGGAGGACAGGCTTAGGAGGCATGTTGACAGGAAATATTTGTTGAGAGAATATCGAATGTCGGTTAGAATCTATAAGATTTGTTGCTCTTGGTTGTTTGAATTAGATGAGTTGAAAGAGAGAAGTCTTTGAAGTATATATAGCCAACCTCTCAACCATCCAACCCCTCGCAAGGGACTTTCAGCACGTCGTAGTTACGCAATCATGCAGCCACCTTGTAAGACCTGAACGGATCTCAAGAACCCTATCTCCATAACCTATTGTCCTAAGCCCGTTCATGAAGCGCGCGAAAGGCAAGATGTCGGATTTCAAACGTACCGCCTGGTTTTGAAGTGACATTGTCTAAAAGAAAGGATGCCATTTCAGCCAATCAGCGTGCAGAGTTTCCGACCTGGCCAATCAATCCACCATTTCACCGAGCAACTCGAATAAGGGATATGTAGGCCAGCTGACAGCTAAATTTAAGGCGGTTTCCATATTAGTCACGCCGATGGATCTTCTTACCGGCCCGTATGCAGCTAGAGCACTAGAGCATACATACATATGTAGCTGACGCAGATTTCACAGGCTTCCTCTATAGATCTCAGGTACATATGTCGTTCCGCCCTTATAAATGGTAAGTAGACTTGGTAATGTTAGAAGTTGGCGGTCAATAATCTACACGGATTTCATGAGAATCGAAATACTCAAACCCGGTCTGCATAAGTACCTAATCAAAATTATTAACCTTAGCGATCGAGCTCCAGTCCAGCCCCTATAGATTATTGGATTTACCGCTAGCATTATTATCGAGCTACATTGAAAAGCCCCATTTTGATCTAAGCAGCAGAATGATCGGCAATAGATTTGCGAAACTACCATACGAGGTAGACAGATGCCTTCTTCACATTCTTTGTTCCCAGTCTCGAATTTGTAACCTTCCCAGTACCTATGGGAACTGCAAGATAATGGTAAATCCATTAAGAGCAGTCCTCCAAAATTCCAAAAGCCAAAAGCCATGACAAGTATGATTCATGACACGTATCCCATCGGTCATGTTGTCTCCTTGCGAAATGTACGCGCCGAGAACCCGAGCCGGAGCTAAGCAGAAGTATATAGAAGCTCAGCTAATGGCGGTGTTGTTGCTGTAATGAATGTTGGATGTTGGGGTGGTAAATCCCCAAGTGTATTGCAAAGAAGAAAGCTTCAAGATTGATGCGGAGAAAAAGTCTCGGGGAAGTGACTGGATCGAGGACAATGTAAACCCTGCGGCTTCGCCTGTAGGGTGTCGGTCAGTGAGTTACGGTTTCTGGGACTAGATAACGCCTACCTAGAGCGAGTAGGGCCAAGTTCCTCGTACCAGAAGGAGGAAGCCCATACGAACCTAACACAAGTGATGCTGCTGGGCACCATACGTATGGCCACCACGATGATGCCGACGATTGTCTGAGAATTGAACTACCAACGTAAGCTGCCGAAGCAGCAGTATCAACTAGAGAGTTGTGGATTCCATCCGTTAAATTATGTGCCAGGTGTAGACGGTTCGTATGCTCGTCATATTCCGTTGCTAAATTGCCTGAGACGCCAATGAGTCGTTGCATGCCCTAAGCCCATCATATTAGTATCAACCCGAGTCTTCCCACCGGGGCAATAATCCTCACCTGTTCGAGATTGATCTGTCTGGATTCCAACTCCATTGCGTGGAGATGCGAGAATTCCTGAAAATTTATGTCAGTTTCAAATAAAATAATTTGAAGGACGCGACGTACGATTGAGCTTTGCAGTTGTGCTGCAGACTGGGCGACTAGTGCCATTGCGTTCACAGCCATGTCCATTGCTGACTCTGCACGTTGGCTAGCAACCTCCATTGAGCGGTCGTAGGTGGTCGCGACCTCGGCTTGACCTTCAAGGACAGTTTTGAACATGACCTCTAGCATTCTTTGCAGGCTACGTGCATTCTCCATCCCCGAATCGACTGCGTATGTAGTTTCCTTAGACCCATTGTAAGCGGTTATGCTCTGCTAATCAAGATATATGGTCATAATTACCTCGACTTTTTGGACAAGTTGGCTGAGGAGTATGTCCTCCATAGACTTCAAGCTGTCCTTCAAATAGTCGATAATTGGTGAGAGTCCATCAATGCTATCACCTGTCGCCTGAGCACGTAGACCTAGATTGTTCATGTGATGTTCAAATTGCTTGTCGACATCATCCGTGAATTGGCCCATGATCTTTGTCAAGCGCTCAAAGAGTAGGATATTTTGATCTAAAATGTGTCAGCGTATGGCATATTTTAGAGAAATAATGAAAGCCAGTCACATGCCTCTCTCGTTGTCTACTCTAGCTGCTTCGCAGAATCTCAAGGCTTTGTGGCGATAGCTGACCCAAGTGTTCTAGGCCGAGTCAGATTCACCTAAGCCCGCGAGACAGCTGTCAATCTCTCTGGGGGTGACATGCAGCTGGCCAATGTTCTGAAGAGGAAGCTGACTTAAGACAGATTCTCGAAAGTTGGCGCATTCCCCGGGAATCTGAAAACTGCCTCTCTCCAAATCGCAGATGGCTAGACTTGCTGCGTAAGAGTCAACGAAATCTCTAATCTTCCTACCACTGTCGGTAAGAACTGTCGCATCATTCTTGCCCTCGAGAAATTCGCAGCTGTTCACCAGTAGGCGTGCGGCTGTTCTGTGGCACAAGGGCTCGGATTCCAGTTCTCGCAATTCATTGAGAGCCACCTCATAGGCGCTAGGCAATCTTGATCCAGACGACTCTAAGATTTGTGACAGGCTACCTCTTGTGGGGACTGGGTTGTTGACTGATTCGCTCACTGATACTAATAAGTAAATACCAAAGTTACCTAAGAAATAGGACATACATATGTCTAGTTTCGGCGTGCTACGCCACGAGAACCCGTTGGTGAAGTAAGCCTGCGTCATAATAAAGAGAGTGATGATCTTCACCCAACCCATGATGTTCTGTTGATTCGCCATCATGTGAATTGATACTTCAAGAAGGGATATGGGTATGAATAATTGATCAGGGTATGTGGTAAGTATTCTGGACCCGTAACTCGCAGCCCGACGATTGTGTTGGGGAAAGAAATGAGAGGAATATTGAACTGGCGAAAGTCGTTAAATGATAGATATACGATACGCAGGATGAGTCACGAACTTTCCTACCAGATCATAAGACGACTGCGTAGCAGCTTTCACGAGAGATCACGCCTATTTGACCTTCTTATCATCAGAAGCTTGTTCAGGTTGAATAATGACATGGATTGTTGATTGATTTGTGGTTCTAGAATGATGAATATGAATGGGAGAGGTAAGAAGTGACTCTGGGGTAAATCGAGATAAAAGAATGACTATGTAAAATGAGGAAGTCCAGATAAGTCGTCGCGACTTCCGTTAAAATCCAAGCTATCTAAGTGAGGTACATACATTCTGATTCGAATACTAAGAAGCAAGAGCTACTCAGACTTGGTACAACAATTGAAGTTGGAATAGCAGTCACGATACTCAATCGTTCTAATATATAGATATCCCTGAAATTGCATATTGAGCCCTGCAGCCCCGATTTATACATTTATACATAAATACTTCCCCCACGTTATGAATTTCCACGTGATTTAACCCAATTCTTTTCCTGTGCCGCCAAGCATCGCGCATTAAGCTCTAACATCTAAAACCCTGGAGTTGCGAGTTCTGCGGTCAATTGATATCACTGCAGACACCCCCAAGCCCACGATGCTCGCACCGAGTAGAGGCAAGGTGCTCGAAAGAGCCCTTGCGACCACCAATGCCGCCTCCACGCTCCCAGCATTCCTCGTCCCGGCCTTCCAAACAGCTGCACCGCGACGCCAATTCTCAAACACATCCAGCCGACCCTCGAAGCTCGGCCGAACACCGATATCGATCCCGCCGGGTGTGGAACTAGCCGTTGGCGAGCCTTTTGTCAGGAAGGACCTTACCACCTACCTCAAAATACCGAAGCGGACGGTCACCATATCGGGACCGCTGGGCAAGCTCGGCCTGGAGATCCCTCCGTACCTTAACATCAACTTCGACGAGGCGACGAGGAGAGCGGTGCTCAGCATCGAGGACAACAAGGCCAAGCAGCAGATGGAGATGTGGGGTATGTATAACCCTTACTTCTTGTAAGGGTGAGGACTGACTTGGGGACGAACTAGGAACTACATGGGCATACTTAAATCGACATATCATCGGCGTATCGGAAGGACACACCGCTGTCTTGCGACTAGTGGGTGTAGGATACAGGGCGATGGTCGAGGAGCGACCGAAGAAGGAGGAGTATCCAAACCAGAAATTCGTGTGCCTGAAGCTCGGTTACACTCACAAAATCGAATTGCCAGTACCCTTTGGAATGAAGGTCAGCACGCCACAGCCGACAAGGATCTTGCTCGAGGGCATCAACAGGGAGGAAGTTATGTCTTTCGCAGCCAGAATACGCAGGTGGAGAGTGCCGGAGCCGTACAAGGGAAAGGGTATCTTTGTCAACGACGAGACAATCAAGCTCAAGCAGAAAAAGATCAAATAGACCGTCTATTTGCAGACGTGTATCTATGTACTATACTATGGCAGATACCCGGTCAAAAGAAATATGTACTTTTACGCATATTCCATCTGTGATAGGTGTATGTACAGACCCTTTATTTCTTAGAGAGAACCTCCTGGACCACCTTAAGTACCTGCGGTTGAGTAGCAGCTGGCGCTGCAACAACGCCCTTATTGTTCGCTAGTGTTCGTCCAACGGTAAAGTCTAGTCGCTTGCCGTGAATATCTGTTACGGCACCACCAGCTTCCCGGACAATGAGGTCACCCGCGGCATGGTCCCAAATCTTCTCTTGGTATGTTGCGCTGACAGGCAGTCGCAGGTAAATATCACCAGCACCTCGCGCAATAGAGGCATACTTGGCCTGCGAGTCCATCCTCACGCTGGGATTTGTGATACCAAGCAGCTTCGCAATTTCAGCTTGATCTCCATGTGCTGAGTGGCCAGCCTCCACACTCTCGCAGAAGGTCGCAGCAGTAATGTCGGTGATGGCTCTCATAGATATGCTCTTTTCATTAACCAAAGCGCCGATGGTTAAGGGGCGGCTTGTAGCTCCCTGACCTAACACTCCTGAGAATAGAACACCCCGGCCCTCATCAGTCTGGCCGGACTCCATACCCCCTGTTAGCGGAGAAGCATCGTCAATAGGGAGGTTCGGGCAACCTAGAACCCCCACTTTAACATCTCCGTCCACCATCAGGGCAAGACACACGGCATACTGGCCACCACGTAGAAACCCCTTGGTTCCATCGATAGGGTCAATGGCCCATATACGGCCCTTGGCGCCACCTTTGCTGTTGCCGTAGTCAATCATAGTTAACATGGTCTCCTCATCCTCGATCGCCCCGCCAAGGAGGCTCTCGGGCTCAGGGTCGGAGAGTTGAGTAGTCTTGACCAAGTCCCAAATTGTTTGCCTTAAGTTGCTATCCTGGCGTAGCTGAGCAGCCTCTTCTTCAGCAACAATCTCATCGTCAGGGAAGTTGGCCTTGAGGGCACTAATTATAAGAGCCTGTGCGCCAAAATCGCCGATAGTGACAGGCGACTTATCATCTTTGGAGACAGTGCCTTTGGCCTTTTCGTGAAAGACCCTCTTGGTCAAGATGGCAGCGCGTTGGACAGCCAACTGGGCCACCTCGAGCTCTTTGGCATATGACGACATGTTACTGGCGAAGATTTGCCGGCGAGTGGTGGTTGAAAGGTGAAGGGACAGCGAGGTAAGGCGGGGCAAAGCTCGAGATAAGAATATAGCCAGGGTCACGATCAGAAGAGATAATAGGAATAAATATTTTGTAGTAGATTTAGACGTTGTCTTTTTATCCTTTTTAGTCGTCATATGGTACCACTTAACAACTTGATCGTCTCCAGTTAGAAAGATCAAATGCACGCTTGTTTGCAGAAATGCCCCGCGATTTTTTTGGCTCACGTAACGATTAAAAGCAGTCCACGTAACGAGCTGACAGGGCATGGATGGGAAAAAAAAATATTTACCACCTGAACTTTACCTTATTAGGCCCAATAGTGGAGTTGCTAGATTGATACTTCGTTCCTGCACCAGTTCACGGCAGTCAGCCGCGCTAGTGTCGGCCCCTAATAAGACTGGATTTTTTTTTAACCTTTGAACTGTTCTGTCTCTAACCGTCGTTGTAGCTGCCATCCCTTGCAACTGCTTTGTTCAGCGGCTTAATTCAGGTGTTGTTGCAACCCGATAGCCTTAGATTTAGTGTGGATATATGTACGAATTATGTATTGAGGTGCCTAGCTGGCAGTCGGGACCCATATCCCGGCCCATCACCCCTCCGACGGCCGTACCTAGGTAACTGACCAACCTCGATTGTGACGAAAACAAACATCTGTACCTTCTACAAATAACCACCAACATTGAGTTCACATGGATTGAAACAACGGCACATTGTGACTAAACCTAATTCAACCAATACTCCGCGGGTTAATATACAAACAATTAAATTACCAGGACAATTTACACACAAACTCTACAAGTTACCGCAACGTTCCTAACCTACCAAGAGATAGCAAGAGCCAATCTTGTCCGATATTGTTGTTAGCTCTACAGTCATCCTTCAAATACTACATAACCCTACCCTGGCAGCTGGCTACCGGCAATATGAATGCTACTAAGCGAAAGTTCAATGCCTTACTACAAGGAATTGGCGCGAAGCCAATACCTCAGTCACCAGCAAAAGAGGAAAAAAACATAAGCTCCCATTCACCCTCGAATCGACCCTCGACTGCAAATTCCATACCAGCACCCGACAACCCATCAACACCGATCAAACAAATGCCTACCAAAAGCGTACCATCGACACCCAGCGACTTATTTAAGCGCCGGCGGGTAGGCGTTCTCGAGTCGACGACAGGAAATGACAAGTTAGCCGGGACTACTATTTCGAACGTGACACTGAAGAAGTGGACACTAGGTGGCAGCACGACCTCCCCAAACAAGGAAGCAAAGACAGAGCCGGCAAAGTACTGTCCTAGTGATCGCGACGAGTTGATAAGGCGACTTAAGACCTTTCAAGAGCTGACAGAATGGACACCGAAGCCCGACAAGGTCAACGAGATCGAATGGGCCAAGAGGGGCTGGGTTTGCCAGGGGAAAGAGCGCGTGCGCTGCACATTATGTCACAAAGAATTGGTCGTCAAGATAAACAAGAGTGAGGTGGACGGCAAAGAAGTTCCAGTCTTAGTAGGCTCAGATATGGAGGAGGCCTTGGTGAAGAGATTTGTCGAGTTGATTATCGATGCGCACCAAGAAGATTGCTTATGGAAGAAACAGGGATGCGATAGTAAGAGTGCTCCCACATTCACCTTACTTGTCAAGGACGACACATTTGCTAACTATGGGATAATAGACACGTTACTCAGGCTCCCTCTCACAAGCCCTCCGAGTGCTCTTGCCTCCCTACGCCAACGATATGATGATCTTTGCGCGCGCCAATCATTTCTTCCATACCACTTCAACCTACGTCTTCCTGCAAACTTGGATCTACAAGCCGCCAAGTTACAACTCACGCCAGCCTTCTTCACACAACCTCCGCCGCCAAGCACAAACCCTTCAATACCAAATGACGTCGCCCTTGCTCTTGCGCTCACCGGCTGGCAAGGTCTCACAAACCCACGTGTTGGTGCAGTGCCGAACTCGGCAACCTGTGCTACATGTTTACGTCGTCTCGGCTTATGGATGTTCAAGAGTAAGGAGGTAGACGAAGCAACGGGACAAATTCTGGTACCGGCGCCCATGGATTACCTTGATCCCGTGCGCGAGCACCGATTCTTCTGTCCTTGGCGGAATGCTGCCACCCAACACAACCCCGGCGCCAAGACGACAGACAACAAGACTGCCTGGGATGTACTTGCGCAAACCATCAAGAACAACTCCTACCTTCGAGCGCAGTCAGAGAAGAGCAGCCACCGCAGTATTCTCCATCGTCCCACAGCCTCGGTGCCAGCAACCCCATCGAAAGGGGGGCGGGTAGGAGGACATGAGAGTTCACCCATGGTAGAGCCAGACATGGATGGCGATGATGATGATACTAGTGCCAGAGATGCGAAGGACAAGGAAAGATGGGCTCGACTGAGAAGGGTGAAGAGCCTTTTCAATACGAAGAGTGGGAAGAAGTTACAACGAACGCCGAGCCGACCGGGCACTGGTGCTTCCAGTCGTCCTCCTACAGCACATTCGAGGCAAGCCAGTGTGCCACCTGAGACAGACGGAGGAAAGAAATAAAGAGAGATTTCATTTTGATTTGGTTGTGTCTGGAAGCGTTTTAATCCTTGGAGCTGATTCGATTATTGTTGCAAGATACCCTCCCCACGTACACCCTTGGTAATCAACTAATATGATAATGCTAATTCAAAACTGGCGTCCTCCTTCCCCTGATGATCATTGCTTCTTCTACGAAGGATTCTTTCAGGTCAAGTTTTGGTAATTATATATCTCGTGTTACCTTCTTCTAGAAGAAATCAGATTGCCTTTGTCTTTTGGATAATGTCAAGAGACTTGGTGGGGGCGGATGTGACAAACGATCTATCTACCTGTGAACGCCGAAGGATGTTGTTATTCATTTTCAGTTGAGTCGTTCAGGAGTAAGTCCTACAGGCCCACTTAATTGTTCTTTTGAACCCAGAAACCTGGAAAAGCTTCAACTTCCAGAAGCTTATTAATTGGAAGTGCGACTTCTCAATTTATCTATTAGGTAATCCGGTATGTGCCAGATGACTACGGTGTAGTGGCGCCAAGGTTAAATACATGTATTGTACTCCGTACAAGTACGTTATCAATCTTGAAGTTCTTCTCTATCATCATGGAAATAACGTAACATTTCAAACAGTCTCCGGTATCTTACTACCTACCTGGTGTTCTACACCCAAAAGACGTATTCTTCTGCCGCCTCACTATCAAATTAAGACACCTTGCGGCTGCGGGAAGAACTGTCTAATGCAAGAAAATGGGGTTCACTCCTAGTCAACCACTATCATCCGACCAACGAGGTCATGCCCGATCACGTTTGCAGCCGACACTCTGCGACTTTTGTGCGTGAAAAAAAACAGGGTCATCAGTGGTAGATAGACAGGCTCACGATGCCCCATTCGTCCCTAGCTTCCGTTGAGCGGAAGACGGCCTGCGGCACGAACTATGTGTGGTCACAACCTACCCGGCGCCGTTAGCATGCACTCCACTGATGCTGGCGAAGACCTGGTTAGATCTAGTCACCCCTGGCTCACTTTTGATATCTTGGAGGACAAGATTTGATATATTATGTCATGTTTAATTCCTATCTCTCATTGTGACCTCTCATATGATGGCAGCTGAGGCGAACTGTTGTCATGCCGAGTCAGTCGTGGGCCACAGCAAGCCGGCCAAGATCCGGCTTGCTTATTTCACCGCCCGGGAGTTGCGATGCTCTACTGAGTCAAAATGACCTATCAAACCTTCAAAGCACTAGGCACCAAGCACTGGGAAATTTTGGAGGGATGCCACTGCGTTGTTTGTGCGTGAGATTGCTATACCACATGGATGAGTTTACAGCTCTCCAGTTCTAAGCAATGTGATTCATAGAGTACATGCAGTAAGGCGTTGCAGAAGCATCGCAAAGTTTTCCCACACCTTGATTTTCTTATTTCAGCTTCTCGGTTGGTCATATATTTAAGGCTGTTAATCATATTCGGAATCATATTCGCCCATTTCAACTCGCATAAACGGGAACAACATGACATACGGACATACAGCTGTACTTCCCCAGGTCTTCTCTTCAATTTTCCATTCGCTGCTGGAGTTCGACTCCTCTCTCTATACTCGTTTTCTACATATACCCTTCAGGCTAAATTACACACTCCTCGCATACCGACGTCCGCACTTCCCAGAACGGTGTCCTTTTTTAATATATTTCCCAGCATCCTCACGCGGTATCTATTATCAGTCACCCTAGCTCCTGTACGTCTCCGCCTCGTTGGAGCTGTCCCTATCCAGCAGGACCAAGAGGATCAACGCCCTACGCGCAGGTCGCTCTCCTAATTTCTCTTCCCAACGGTTGACGGCACGAACTATCCAAAAATGGCCCCATCGCATCTTACCGTTACTACTTACTTCCTTGTGGCTAATCTACATTGTCCCACGTGTGTGTCCTCCATAAAAGATGCCTTACAACTCCTTCCCGGCATCGGCTGGGTGTCGCCCAATATCGTCACTTCATGGGTCGCAGTTGAGCACAATCCCGATGTGTCTATAGTCGAGATGCAATCACAGTTGGATTCTTGGGGTTTTGATGTCACCGGTGTAGCCTCGACAAATGGTGAAGTCGCTCTAGCAGACCTGGCACGGGGAGATCATTCTAACGCCCTCCGCCGCTCTCAGACCAATTATTCACTAGAGCTTAATGAACGAGATAGTCCCCTAGGTCGAATAGCTAAACTACCGAAGAGGCTTCTCCAAACGCACGCGTCAGCCGCAAAAGATGCGGAAACTGCAAAGGCCAGGGCAAAAGAGCATCTCAAGAACTGTAAAGAATGTCGAACTAAAGAGTCGAGCCGCAGTGCGCCTGGTACCGTGTCTTCCGGCACAACGTCTAATGGGCCTGATAGTCAGTCGGGATATCAACAGCTGGATGATGAGAAGTCAGATCATGGACTCATCGCATCTACCCAGCTTTTCAATGATGATGACGATAAGAAACCCCAACCCCAACTTCCAAGTGAAGACGGGCGTAGGTGGAGGGCTTCGATGGCCATTGATGGCATGACATGCCCTACTTGTGTCAACGATATTACCGAGCAGCTAATGAGCAGACAATGGATTACTAGGGCCACAGTCCAACTGCTTTCGCATAGCGGAGTCGTCGAATACATCGGCACCAAGGAGGACGCTAATCAAATCGTTGAGATAATTGAAGACACAGGAAGAGGTGCCGAACTTGTACAGGTTGTCAACATTGATGGCGGCAAAGAGAAGCCAAGACATGAGAGAACTGTCAGGATCCGCATTGACGGTTTCTACTGCGAACATTGTGCCGATCGAGCTACGAATAGTCTTGGGGGTTTCCTTCAGGATCTGAGGATTGAGAAGAGGCCTACCGTCAAAGAACCCATTCTGAAGATAACGTACGTTCCTGCAGGACCCAAATTCACCATCCGACAGATCCTCTCTGCCATCGAAGCAAGCGACCCGGCATTCAAGGCATCGATCTTCCACCTACCTACGCTAGAAGAGCGATCGAAGCGGATGCAGGCTGCTGAGCGGAGGCGGATCTCTATCCGTGCCTGGTTCACGTCAATCGTTGTAATTCCCACATTCATCATCGGCGTTGTCTATATGAGCCTTGTGCCTGAGCACAATGCCTCAAAGATGCTCCTCATGGAGCCTTGGAGACCCGGAATTAGTCGCGCACAGCTTGCTCTTTGTATCATGGCAACCCCTGTGTACTTTTTCGCCGCCAACCTCTTCCATCGCCGTGCTATTATAGAGATCAAGACATTATGGGCACCACGGAGGTCACAAAGCGATGACCTACACTATCAGGAGAATGATCAGAGAAGCGATGGGTCAAGGCTCAAGGAGTTCCTTCAGCGTTTTTATCGATTTGGTAGTATGGATATGCTCGTTTCGCTAGGGACCACGATCGCGTACGTCTCATCAATCAGCCAGATGATTGCCGCGGCTGTTCAGCGTCCTGAAACGGTAAATGACGCGAATTTCTACTTCGACTCAGTTGTCTTCTTGACTTTCTTTTTGCTCTGGGGTAGATACATCGAAAAATACAGCGAATCGAAATTGGGCGACGCGGTAGAAGCTCTTACCAGGCTTCGCCCGACTACCGCGAAACTCATCGAGAAGGTCACAGATACCAAAGAGGCAGAAAGAGAAGTTGACATCGACATGTTAGACTTTGGCGATATTGTTCGCATCCCTCTCGGTGCATCGCCTCCTTGTGATGGGAAGATCTTACGTGGAGAGTCCAGTTTCGACGAGTCGAGTCTCACGGGGGAATCCCTCCCAGTTGCGAAGACCGTTAATGACGACGTCTTTGCGGGGACGGTGAACAAAGATCGCTCCGTCATTGTAAAGATCACTGGCAGTGCCGGTCAGTCGATGCTTGACCAGATTGTCGCTATCGTACGGGAAGGGCAGGCAAAGCCCTCGCAGATTCAGGATTTGGCAACTCGGCTTACGAAGTATTTCGTCCCCTTCATTACTCTGATTGCCATCCTTACCTGGCTCATCTGGCTTTCGCTTGGTCTTTCCGGTGTGATCCCAGGACACTTTCTCGATGTATCATCGGGCGGGTGGGTCGTATTCTCGCTTCAGTTCGCCATCGCCGTGTTCGTCGTCGCTTGCCCTTGTGGTCTTGGCCTTGCTGCTCCTACGGCAATATTTGCGGGCAGCGGTTTGGCCGCCAAGCATGGCATACTCGTCAAGGGAGGTGGTGAAGCCTTCGAGAAAGCAAGTCGGATCGACTGTGTTGTCTTCGACAAGACTGGCACTCTCACCTTAGGCGGAGAGCCCACGGTCTCCGACTCTATGATCTTCCCCGGTCATGACATAAGCGACCAACAGCGAAGTGCTTTCCTAGCCGCACTCCGAGCTACCGAGGAGAATAGCAGCCATCCTATTGCGAAAGCCATCGTCTCCTTCTGTAAGGAGCTTACATTTGAAATCGCAGAAGTTACGGCCGTTGAAGAGACGCCCGGAAAAGGCTTGAAGGCAACCTATAGCGCTGGAACACCGCCGCAGCCTTTCGACGTCCTCGTCGGCAACGAGGCTCTCATGAGTGATTTTTCCGTCAACATATCCCTCGGCGTCGCTGCAAACCTCCAGACCTGGAAAACAGAGGGCAAATCCGTCGCCCTCGTCGCGCTCAAAGACGCCAGCAAGCCCGCCGCGTATAGGATCGCGGCCGCGCTCGCGATCGCCGACCCCATCCGCCGCGAGACCCCGGCCGTGATCCGCGCGCTGCAGGCCGCCGGCACGGACGTGTGGATGCTGTCGGGCGACAACCCGACGACGGCCAGGGCGGTGGGGCTCCGCGTCGGCATCGCCGAGCCCAACGTGGTGGCGGGCGTGCTGCCGACGGAGAAGCACGAGACGATCCGGTGGCTGCAGAAGACGCTCAAGGCGCGCCGGGGCCAGGTCGAGCTCACGGGCCGCCGCGCCTTCGTCGCCATGGTCGGCGACGGCATCAACGACAGCGCGGCCCTCGCCGCGGCCGACGTCGGCGTCGCTGTCGGCTCCGCCAGCGACGTCGCCATCTCCAGCGCCGACTTCGTCCTCGTCAACAGCAATCTCGAGTCCGTCCTCACCCTCCTCCGCCTCAGCCGCTCCGTCTTCCGCCGCGTCAAGTTCAACTTCGCCTGGGCGCTCGTGTATAACCTAGTCGCGGTCCCCGTCGCCGCCGGCTGCTTCTACGCGCTCACGGTGAACGGCTCGCACGTCAGGCTGCCGCCCGTCTGGGCTAGCCTCGCTATGGCGTTGAGCAGTGTTAGTGTCGTTACTAGTAGTGTTGCCCTCCGTAGCGGGATCCCTGGGCTCGGGTTCAGGGTTAGGAGGGTTACTGCTATGGCGGGTGAGACGGGGGGGAGGGGGGTTTATGGGTTTGATGCTGTGGGGGGAGGGGGTGAGGTGAGCGTAGATCGAAATGGGGGCGCAGGAAATACTGAAACATAGGGGTTCGGAAAGTTGTTCTGTAAGGAGAAGAAAATATTTACAGCTACAGGCCTAGGTAAGCTGCTAGGCTCGATATGCGATAGCGGCTAAAAAATGGCGTATGTCTTATTCACGGTAAGACATCGACGGTTTGTGCTAGCTGGTGTGGTATAGTACGAAATAGCGATTTGATTTGCTTTGTTTGGGAACTAGATGTCTCGAGTTGAAATGTCATGTTTTGTGATGTGCTGCCCTGCGGTGCTTATGATGTGTCGTGGAAAGGAGGGGGTTGACTCTGATGTGGTATCACATATTCATGACGAGTTTGTCGAGTGGCAGTGGATTCCAGAGCTGTCCATACATTTGTTTTGGTATTTTTACGTAACTAACTACTCAATATAGGGCTGCAAGTCCAGCGGATTCAAGGTGCTGGGCTCGAATAATCGCCGGCCGTTCCACATGAAGACAGCTTACGCTAACTTATTGGTTCGTCGCAAGCGCATCTCGCTCTATAACATGGTTGCACACTCGCGCGCTTATATGTCACATACCACACAGGGACTCAAGTTCATTGCTTACTAGAAGTCTCCCTCATCCCTTACTGTCACTGTTCACCCGCAGTGCTGAGATGGCTTTAGCTTGTATTGCGAATCAGGATATACATAACTCCCACCCATGTATCCCTATCTAAAACCCAGGACGTAAAACGTCTTTGGCAGTAGACTCATCATATCTAATTAGCCTATTTGCTAAGCGAGTACTCCTCCTGCGAATACTCAGCGCCGTCCTCCTCACGCTTCGCCTTCTGTGCGACATCGAAGGAGTTGCTGTTGTACTCGGCGCCATCCTCGGCACGCTTTGAGAGCGAGTACTCCTCTTGGCTGTACTGAGCACTGTCGGTGCTGGCCTCGACGCGCTTGGCGAGGGATGCCTCTGGTATTGTTATGTTAGTCGAGGTCCCTTTACAGGTAATGTTGTTTCTCCTTTATATAAAAAGAAACTAGGGATGCATGACTTACCGCTCTGCACAGGGGCGGCGAGGGCGCCGGCCAAGAAGGTTGCGAAGTATAGCTTAGAGAACAGCATGATGATAAGTTTGATGATGACTGAATGGGAAATATGTCACGAGATCAGATCTGAGGCGTGGTGAGGACCAAACAACGATGGATTTCGGTCGTATCGTCGAACTACTTATACTCATCACGAAACCGTTCGGTTCCATAACTCCGACTCATCGATCAGATACTCGCGCCAAAGAAAATGATGAAGCAATCGATTTCTATCGCCGATGGCCTCGTAATAGATTTGAGCGGTAAGCAGCATCGCTCGTGTAACTTGGAAGTTGTCAATGGTTGTAGTCGTAAACCCTGTGACAATAGGTCTCTGCATTAGTATAGCCTCAAAGCCAAGACGTCTCTCCACTCGGATAGATTATCTGCCTATACTCAACCAAGAAGCTGAGAGAAATTGCTGCCTTGTAAACCACGCGAGATTTTATTCGCTTCGAGCCCATCGAAGGAGCTGGATGCTTGTCGATTCAGCTTATTTGCCCTATAAGAGGGCACGGTTCTCTTGAAGCCCTTGTTGAAGGATTTAGAGCGAGGCCGTCGCCTGTTCGCATCAAGGTCGAGTATAAATCGACGTCATTTAGTAATATAGCAGAGTAATACTACATATCATCAGCCTCGATCGAGACTGTCCCACGATGTCGGATAGTGTCTGCCGCAGGATTTGACCGCCTCAAGACCCGGTTAAAGCCGAAGTCGATCTAAAAATGTATTTCCACCATTGACGAATACGGCCATGGAAGGATTGTTGCTACCAGGATAGTGCGCATGTGCGGGTTGCCAGTTAAGATCTTTCATGGGCCATACTTTGCGAACCGTTGGCCAATCGAGATGCATTTAACATTGTACCATATGAGACACGAAGTTTATGCACCGTCATATTCTATGACGTGAGGTAGTCAATTGATTCGCTTGAAAATCTTAGTTCGTGGTTGAAAACTGCGGGCAACCAAAGACAGATCGGGGATAAGACTTTCAAAGGACAGAGAGATAGACTATGCCGATCTACTGTCTCAAGTTAAAAAAAGTCGAAAAGTCGAACACGAAACCTTCCCAAGAACCAGGATCATATCCATCTCGGATATATGTTTCCTTTTAAACAGCATACTATCCCCGGAGGTATTGTAGAACAGGACAGGCAAATTTGTCCCGAGCTCCACATGTGGTACCATATGATCTCAAGTATTCGACTCAGTGAAACTCAAGACAGACAACCTCAGTAATTACTAAGAGGAGTCTTCTTGTCGTGAGTGAGATCTATCACTGCTTTGACGTGGATGAGCATGGAAACTCTCTTCCAGAGGTTCATTAGGCCTTGGGGCCGTCGAGCCACTCCATGGCAAAATGAAGACAGTGTCGAGTCTTCGGAAGCTTTGCTTGAAGGGGATACCAAGAACCATTTGCCAACATCTCCGAGGAGATCAGGAAACAGAACATGGTGGATTCTAACCCTCATCAACGCCATATTCTCTGGAGGGGCAGTGGTCCTGTATCTCGCCGCTTGGGCGAAGTTTACTGCACGTAATGCATGCCTGAAGGCTACATCGACGTACTGTAAGTAATCACATTCGACTCATACCTTTTATTACAAGTATCCATAGCACCTGGCTAACTTACCTTTCGTTAGCTCCTGTTCTTGAAGAGATCGACATGCCATTGACAGATACTATGCTAAATGGAAGTCTCTGGGTAGGGGATAACCCGTCTATCTGGAGGGGTCTGCCAGATTCGGATGAGGCCAATGAGGCGTGGAGGAGTTTTGAGCATGTGAGACCGATCGCTCTAAGTAGATATCAGATAGTGGCGATGGGAAAGGATCCGGCCACGGTAGTGAGGTTTGACGACGAGTATTGGGGGTTAGGCGACGACGCGTATGTCGGCGCGCTTGACTTTTTCCACCAAGTTCACTGTCTCAACGTGCTACGACATGAATCCTTCAGATACTGGAATCGAGAGGGCGAGACGGTGCCTAAATGGAACCATATTCACTGGGTTCATATACAACATTGCCTCGGCATGATGATGGAGCATCTGCTCTGCAATGCTGATGCAGGGTTTCTGACGTACAACTGGGTTGAGCACGAAAAATATCCATTCCCGGATATGAGTGGTGAGTAGAGCTCTTTAATCTTTTATTTCGTCCAAGGGATATATTGTCTCACCGGATATCCTGAGAGATTAAGGACCCGATCCTTCACGAAAATGGCAATTGCTAACTCTCAATGATGTAGTACGGAAGCAATGTAGAGATTGGACCCAGCTAGTCGAGTATCGAGATTCGCATGCGGTAAATGAGAGCCTATATCTGAATTGGGCAAAACCTGAGGGGATCACGCAACTCAAACAGCCTCAAGATTGGTGGGACCATCGAGGCGAACACGACAGGGCCCATTATGCCAATAGAACAGAAATTAGGAATTGATAATTTTGAAATAAAATCACCCTTCTTGTACCGTTCAAATATTGAAGCATCTCGTCTACGAGTTCAAGACTCAAGTCCGAACCACTGAACCGTGAGTCGGGTTTCTCGTTAATGATCGTTTGACCTCCGGGTCATCCGTGAAAAATGTAAAATGATAAGAATAAGCTCCCGTTTCACATCGGATGAGATTAAAACGAACCACTCGAGCCATAATAACACTCGCAGGTATCTACCGAGAAAAATAAGTGTAGTTACGGCAAGAAGCTGCGACAATGACTAAGATGTCAGAGTGGAAGCTTCCAACGTTGATCCTGTGCCATATGGATGCGGGCCCTCTCCGCCCCTGTCAGCCCTAATGAAGACCCTGTAATGTACCTATCTACCCTGGCTTGTAAGCAGTTTGCATTAGCGTGAAGTAACAGCGAGCCTATGAGAGCTTTAGAAACAGGTCTGTGGATCTTGGATAGGGAATCGAGCCATCGGGATGGTACCTCCAGTAATAAGGATTCTTCAAGCAATTCTAGGTATTTTTATCATTCTTCCTCCAACAGGCGAAGCTGTTAATAGAAGTCGTGATGGAGTCATATCACGCCAGGCCATCAGCTAAGATCAACCTGACGCCTCCCGGGCGACATTCTGTATAGGTAAGTGAAGAATAAATAAGACGCAAAGAACCCCTTCATCCCATTTCATATTCCCCATCAATTTCATCAACATTTCAAAGTCTTTGACAACGTAACGAACAATTTCACTACTTCATTCATCTCAACTCACGACCCTTCGATCAACAATACACCCTGCACTATACCAATGGCATCAGGCCGCTTCCTCGACCCCCTAACGCTCCTCCGCGTGGCCCCACTCATCACCTCAACAGCCTCCCTAGCCATCGCCAACGACTCGCACGTATTCCTCAGCAGCCTAGTCTCGCTGAAGCAGCGCGGCAAAGTCAACGAAGTCGCGCCGCGCTACTTCGAGGCCTTCTTCCACCGGGGCCTGCCCGACATCTTCGTCACCTTCGGGCTGACCGTCGCCTTCGGCATCGCCAACGCGTACGCGAGACCCCGCGCCGCCGCGTGGGCCTGGTACGCCGGCGGCGCGGCCTTCTCGTTCGCGCACTTCGCGTTCGTGCCCAAGATCGCGTGGAAGGTCAAGGCCGCTATCGATGCTAAGGAGGAGCCCAACGGTTCTGCCGTTGAGCACATCCAGGCCTGGCTGAAGGTGCACTATGCGAGGATTGCCACGGCCGATTTTCCGGCGTGGACGTGTTTCCTCATTGCCGTGGTGAAGTCCCTCGCGGTGTAGGGTGGTGTCCTGCTTACGAATGGGTTAAGGGCGCACAACGCTTATTAGCTGTCGACTGACAGTATCCTCGGATGAAGACGTGTATCATTAGATCTCTACTATCGAGTCTGGATATCTAAAAGGATCAAATTCAAGACATGTGCTATTTGGATCCCAGGCTTTCTACCAAGAGTCTCAAAGAACTTGCATGATGAAAATCGACGAATATTTCTGTATTTGTCATTAAGTCTCATTAGATATTTCAGAGGGATGAGAAGTCCGAAATATGCAAACGAGCCGCCTCGGTTTAAAATGTTCGGTGCTGTTACTAGTGGTCAAGGTTGGAGACGGCGTGCTTCTCCAATTTACAATTTATCCATCAATAAGAACGAGGGGTTATGTTCTCTCCACGATAGAAGTACGGTCTGCTTCGGTAAAGTAACAGTCAAAGCTTCGTTATACTATGCCATATATACGACTGTACTTTTATCGATGGCAAAATCATCCTCCCCCCTAATTTACTAGACACACCCGAACCGACCCCGAGCTCATCTATAGCCGTTCCCCACACCAACCCCACGATGTCGGACGTCGAGGTGGCATGTCATCGTTGCAGCCGACCTACGCAGACGTGACAATTCGAATCTTCATTTCTTTTTCAATACAAGTATCTTCTTCTCCCACTTCCAATTGACCCCTCCTGTCGTTACCAACCTACATTCTTCCTGTATATACTTCAAGATATATCATATTCCACGCACTCGCAGGGAAAAGACCCGAGCCGAAAACATGCCCGAGATCACCATCACCGGCTTCCGGACCCGCGACGTGCGGTTTCCCACCTCGCTGGACAAGACCGGATCCGACGCCATGAACGCTGCCGGCGACTACTCCTCCGCGTACTGCATCTTGGAAACAGACTCTGAGTTCACAGGCCATGGCATGGTAGGCACCCTTCTGCTTCCCCTTTGTTTTTATTCGTCCTCCCACCACCAGGGAACCGTTTAATAGACCAAGCACACGTACAAGCACACGTACAAGCACAAGACTAACCCCCCCGCCTCCCCCAGACCTTCACAATCGGCCGCGGCAACGACATAGTCTGCGCCGCGATATCGTACCTCGGCGACCGGCTCAAGGGGCGGACCCTCTCCTCGCTAGTATGCAACTGGGGCGAAACATGGCGGTACCTGGTGAACGACTCGCAGCTGCGGTGGATCGGCCCGGAGAAAGGCGTGATCCACCTAGCGCTGGGCGCCGTCGTGAACGCGGTGTGGGACCTGTGGGCCAAGACGCTGGGGAAGCCGGTGTGGCGGATCGTGGCGGAGATGAGGCCGGAGGAGGTGGTGCGGTGCATCGACTTCCGGTACATCACGGACGCGCTGACGCCCGAGGAAGCGCTGGGCCTGCTCCAGAAGTCCGAGGAGGGCAAGGCCGAGCGGTTCCGGGACGCCCTGGACAGCCGCGCCGTGCCGGCCTACACGACGAGCGCGGGGTGGCTGGGGTACGGCGAGGACAAGATGAAGGGGCTGCTGCGGGAGACGCTGGCCGAGGGGTACCGGTACTTCAAGCTGAAGGTGGGCACGTCAGTGGAGCAGGACCGGCAGCGCCTCGCCATCGCGCGGGAGGTCATCGGCTATGACGAAGGCAACGTGCTCATGGTGGACGCGAACCAGATCTGGAGCGTGCCGGAGGCCATCGCGCACATGCGGCAGCTGGCGGAGTTCAAGCCGTGGTTCATCGAGGAGCCCACGTCGCCGGACGACATCCTGGGGCACAAGGCGGTGCGGGACGCGCTGCGCCCGCTGGGCATCGGCGTGGCCACGGGCGAGATGTGCCAGAACCGCGTCGTCTTCAAGCAGCTCATCGTCAGCGGCGCCATCGACGTGTGCCAGATCGACGCCTGCCGGCTGGGCGGCGTGAACGAGGTCCTGGCCGTGCTCCTCATGGCGGCCAAGTACGGCGTCCCCGTCGTCCCGCACAGCGGCGGCGTCGGCCTGCCCGAGTACACCCAGCACCTCAGCACCATCGACTATGTCGTCGTCAGCGGCAAGCGCTCCGTCCTCGAGTACGTCGACCACCTGCACGAGCACTTCCTCCACCCCTCCGCCGTCAAGGACGGGTACTACCAGACCCCCACGAACCCCGGGTATAGTGTGGAGATGAAGCCCGAGAGCATGGACCGCTTCAGCTTCCCCGGCGAGGAGGGCGTGAGCTGGTGGAGGAGCGAGGAGGCGAGGACGATTTTGGAGGGGGAGAAGATCTGATCTGGACTGTCTGTCTACATACATGCCTACCTAGGTAGGCACACGCGTTCAAAGGGCTGTCCTCGTTTCGAGGGCTGAGGAGGAAGAGCGGGGGGAAGAGGGAAAAAGGAATGGTAGGTATATATATGTATGACATGCATTAAGGGCTACTTTAACTACTGTATTTAATGGCATCTATTTTGAGATGCGGCCTAGGAAAAACGAAGTTCTGGTTTATAAGAGGTAATTCCGTAAGGAAATAATTACACTCCATAATACAACATGCCCAGCTTCTATATCATTGAGAGAAGTTCACGGTCAAGCCACACCTATACAATATCCCCTGAGCTACAAAATCTTCACGTTATAGCATCGGTCATTCATATCGACTTAATAATTTACAGATCATAGCTAGCTCGATGCAATAGATTGAACATTAAACAGAGATTTCTCATTCGCAGAACATTAAGGCATCTGTCGAAGCACACTATATTGTCCTAGGCCCTAGACTAACTTGGTTCTGCTCATAACAATCTGCATATCGTCTGAGTCGTCACAAAGCGTCTAATGACTAAAGCCGCCTGACTTTCATCCACTCAGTCGTGCCCAACCCCAAGTTCAACCCGTTCCTAGCCCACCACCTGCGCACCGGTCTCGGGTCGCCGATGGCGTCCTCGAGAGCCTCCTCGATATCGCAAGTCTTGTATTCCACGCGGTGGGGTCTCCCGTCGGCCTGGTCTTCTCCTCGGGCGTATTTCTTCCACCACTCCAGTACCGCGACGTATCCTTGCTTCGTCGGCGTGACCAGGACCTGCGAGTCGAACGACAGCTTATCGCCCTTGAGCTCACGCCACACGTCGAGCACTGCCGTCTGACCGTGGGCGCTGGCGATCTTGCAGACGCCTTCGCTGTGCGCGGCGGGGATACCCGACGATTCCCACCACCGCAGCACTGCCGTCTGCCCTTGCTGGGCGGCGGTGAGGAGACTGCGACCGGGTTTCAGTAGGATGTTGTCATGCTTCAATGCGGCATCTCTCCACCATTCCAAGACCAGGAGGTGTCCCTTTGCAGAGGCCGACTCCAGAGCTGCCTCAGTGTACTTAAGTGTGAGGCCGGAACGAAGCCACCAGTCCAAAACGTGAACGTATCCCATACGGGAAGCATTATCCAACGCTTCCGCATCATACTCTTTCTTCAGGAATGATGGGGACGTGTTCCACCAATCAAGAATATCCGTCCGCCCATACACACCAGATGCCTTGTTCGGGAGCAATTTGGAGCTAAATGACGCCCAGAAGACCTTACTTACGTGGGTTTCCAGGTAGGTGAGGACGTCGGTTAGTGAGAACTTGATTATAAGCTTGACCGCCAAATAGGAGACATAGCGGAGTCCTTTGGGTGCCTCGGAGAGCTTCTCACAGATGACCGTCGAATCGGGACACGAAAGGATTAGCCACTCGAGGTCGTGCATGTATAACTCAAGGGGATCAGTGAGGGTCGCGCGAACGGTTCTCCATTCCGGTGGCGTCCTTAAATTCGTATATATGTTGAGAGCATTGGCTAGTTCCCAGTCACCGACATGCTCAAATATTATCGTCCATATCTCTGGCGGCAAGACTTTAGTAGATCGACTCGGAGTGGTCGTATGTATGGCCTGTTGCGTGGCAACTTCGACATCATGTCCTAGGCTCATCAGCTCCGCTTGGTTTTTTATTATGCCGACGAGGTCATTAAATCCCTCCCAAGACACAAGGCGCTTATGCGCACTCTGCCCTTCGTAATGCCACAATACGGGCGCCATGACCTTGACCCAATTCCACTTGCGCTTGATCTTGCTCAGTTGCTTTTTCGTCATGGGGTTCTCCCACATCTGTACCGACATGCCGGGTACTAGGAGAATCTTCTTGGAGACGTCCCACGCTCTTAATATTTCCAGGAGAGTGGTATCAGCGATGCCGGACATCATCTTGGCGAGGTGGTCGGCATCAATGGGCGCTAAGACGAGCAGGTCGGCCCAGTCGACGAGTTCGAAGGCGGTCTGCTTGGCAGATTCTATGGCATCCCTAGTCCTCTGATCCGCATCGATAGCCACCGTCGCCAAACTCCTATTCTCCATAACAATAATATCGCGTGTCAGTCGAACGGGGACCTCGTCGACGAGAGCTCGAGTCTCGATCTGGGAATCCTTCAGAAGGCGTACGGCGATTGCTTGAGCGTATGCGACATCTTTCTGGCCATTGGCGGCAACCAGTAGGCGCAACCTTCTGGTGCGCGGCATCTCGTGAAACGACGAGCAGGATGAATGTGCGGTTAGGGTGGTGGTAGTAGGGAAACGTCGAGCGAGGGAGGAGATAGAACGAGGATCGGTAGAAGAATCATCAGCCATCTTGACGCATTGTGACAGTGAAGTGTCAACGTTTATACTAATAGATGATTTGGTGGAACTCGGGTACGGGTACTAATGCGTTGACCGATAGTAATTATAATGTTATGGGATGTCGTTGGGTCGCTGCTAGTGTATGCGTACACGTAGAATTTCGAGGATGATCTCAATCGCCCAGATGACTTTCCGGTTTATCCCTGACGATTGATATGCAAGGGAGGGTTGAGTGTGTGGATTTTGATATTCAATCTAGTGCTGATATTGAACGGGATATGCCCCACGTCGGAGTACCTATTGTGGGAGGAGTTGGTGATAGGCAAGTGTAAAGAAAAGTATTAAATTGAAGTGGCGTTTTGTTTTTGTTTGTGTTTTTTTAGAACATAAGATCAGAACAAAAACTTTGTGTGTGTTTCCAAGATACGAAGGAAACTTGTAAAATAAAAAGCAAAGTTCCGTTGCGATTAGGCGAATTTGTTTGTGAACTGTAATTGTCGGTGAAGGTGGCACGAGTGGTCGGCGTTGCACCACGACATTTTTATTTTATTTTGTTGTATGATACAAAGTTCGTACGATCGATAGTCTAGATGAGTCCATGTAATATGCATAGAAGCCGCATAATGACGCCTGCTAGGCTCTCTTACTCCACCTCGGCGCCTGCCTTGAGCTGCTCGAGTCTACTGTCTCGGGAGTGGGGTCGACTAATTCGTCGGTCAGATCCATCCATCATGGATGTGTTAATATCCGTACTATTCGGGAATGCACCACCATTTCAATCATTCAAATCAGGTAATAGCCTTCTCACAGATGGAAACCACATTTCCGGGCTGCCGGCCAAGGAAGTCCGAGGAAACCTGAAGACCCGTAACATTTCATCGAAGCCGGAGCAAAATTATGGATATGCTAGAAAAGCAATCGAGTTAATCACCAGTCTTGCCAATTCTATTATTAATAATCATATATGTAGAAAAGGTAGCGGGTTCATATTTAAAAAAATCTCATGATATCCTACTACAATAAACATCATTGCACAGTCATAGGTTCGCAATGAGAATGAATGAATGCAATATCACGGAGTAGACCGTTGTCAAGTAATATCCTGATTTCTAATAAGTCACCCCCTCAAATTCCCTTCCCATAGAAGGGACTCCAGTCCATATTCTTCCTTCCCTCTGTCGAATACTCCTGTTAATGGTGTATACCGTACATCAAGCCTAGGACAAGTAGTGTCTGATATCCTAGCTCATGATTAAATCGGGTATGAACAATAGGAGAACTGGTAGAACTGATAGGACACCAGCGACGAAAGCAGGCCATCCACACAGGGTCGTTATGTGTATATCCCCGTCTTCCCGCTTGCTATTGAGGAAGAACGGATGCTGCTGAAAGGAAACGTAAAAATCGAATGTCATGTCGCTCGCCTAGTGAAGTTATCGTCAACGCAAACCAATCACACTCATCTCGAGTGTCCACACTCTCCGAATCCACACTTTTAAGGGGCCATCTATGCCCTCTACGTCTTTCAAGTCCACACCTTCCCACCAGCAACGCCGCGCTGGCTTTCTCCAGAAGAGCAATAGCTTCTGCGCCATCCCAACAGCGTTGGTTCCCATATCGTTGCCACGGATATCGCTTCGTAGTCGAGCAAGGGCCAAACTGCAGACTACTGCTTTGTTAGGCTCGCCAGCTCGATGACCCCACCTATCATCATGATTGAAACCACTGTATTGATAGTTAGCGACAAACAATCTACGAATCGAATCAGTACGAGACGTGATGATTATTTACTCACCCAGCCGTAAGCATCTCGATCAAGTGCGCCTCGGTCGTGCCAGGCTCATCACTTCGTTTCAACCCCGAAAAGATTCCGTCCTGCCTGAGCAAAGCTCGAGCCGCAGCACGCTTGACTTCAATCATCTCAGCTTGACTGATGTCCGGTCGGGGAGGAATAGCATAGAAATCAAGATCCTCTCTAAGGACAATAATGCCAGCTCGCTTGCTACCATCCTCACCCCGGCCACCGAGCGAGTCAATGGGAACAGCTCCGCCATCGGGAGAAGCACTGGGGGAAGACTCGTTGGGGATGGACTGAGCTACGTTTCGGAAGAAATCCAGCATGTATTGTAGTGATGCGGGGTCATACTGGGATGTGAGGTCAGTGAAATGAATATTTATGTTAGATACGAGATTGCGGAGGGTAGAGGAACGAGGGAAAGAGTTGATAGGCGGAGTGGTAGCCTCGTGCCATGTCATGTCTGAGGAGATTGATGTGAATTGGGTGATGGGCTTATCATTTAGTGTACTGACATCAACTTGCACAGCGTCGCCTTCAGTGAACCCGCCCATGTGACCTTCAGGAAAGAGCCCGTTGGGGAAGAGGGAGAGAAGGACAAATTCAGGTAATGTCAATAGCTCGTCTCTGGAAAGAACAAAGCGCGTGCCGCTATATAGAAGATTCAATTAGCACCTGAATATGAGGCGTAAATGTTTCGTAAAGATGGTAGGGGGCGAAATTTACGTACCGCAAGTCCATAGTAATAGTTTCATCGGCTCCGACATCTAGACGCCAGTTTAATATTCACTCTATAAATCAAGCACGCATGTTATATGTCACTTACCTCCAATAGCATTAATCGGAGGGCCTCCTTGCTGAACCTGAGTAATAATACTCGATGCACCACCGGCGGCCGCCATTAGATAGGTAAATGAGAGTAGCGGGCTATATCCTTCAGAGTATGCGGGAGGTGGTTCGCTCGGATCGTCCCCTTTCTGACTTGATTCACCCTTGATGTCCTGTGGGAGTGCCCGCTTGGTCTCAGCGACTGTGTCTTCGAAGGAGCCAGACCTCTCGAGAGGACTTTCAGATGCTGATGTCGAAGGCGCGTAGGCTGGTGCTGCAGTGGCAGATGATGCTCCCGCTTCGGAGGCAGGGCTACAGATAGCCGGTGGAAGCTTAAAATGGTCGTCGACGGTGTATAGACTCGAGAACGGAGGCGGTGCAAGACGGGAGGCACCGAAAGAAAATGAAGTCGAGGCAGAGGCTTCAGAGGCGGAGTAGGGATACTGTGGAGGAGGTGAACGTCCTCGACTGAGATTGTCTACCTCGTCAGTCTCAAATCTCAGGTTCCCTTCTTCTTCTTGTTGTTGATCAATATTGTTCGGTGGCAGCCCGGTGGACACGGACTGTCCGTTACTATCCTCCTGAGGTTCAGACAATGTGGCGGTATGATACGCGAAATAGGAAGCTCTGTTGTTTGTTGGGCGGCTACGATCTTATCACCGCCGAAGGCAATGTTGGAGGTTTTCGATTACGCACGGCGGTTGCTAGGTCGGTTTGTTTGTATGTCGCATGGAGGAGGCGAGTTTTAGGAGTCAAGACACGACAACGAGATCATAGCAATAGTATCGCAGCTGTAAAGATCTGAGTAATTTTGGAAGTGAGGCGGTTGAAATTATGAAGTTGATGAATCTAAAGAATCTAAAGAATCCCAGTTCCCATTTCCCTACCTGCTATGTAATTTTATTGGTACCAGGAAGGCCCCTGAAGCTGAAAGATACATGTATCCCACTACTGAGTTTTGCCGTCAAGGTACTTAGTACAACCAACGATCTTGGGAGCCGCTTCCAGTTTTGGTCACAACGCTCTAACTGGTGGGCTAGCCGCCGATGCCCCGTAATGGTGTCCAATCGATAAGGTATTCACAGCTCAACAGGTCCTCCATTCTTACCTCCTTGGAATTCCATTATAGCATCCATGGATGGATTACCAAACTTAAATAAGTCGAAGTCCAAAAACCTTACCATTTTGTTTTATTTCATACAATGAACTTTTCAAGAAGTCAAAGATTGCCAAGTAAACAATTACCTAGTTCGAGGTAATATCTAGTACCTACAAGTCTGAGGCAAATATATAAACGTCATTGAACGATACCCGAGGGCAGAGAGTGATAGCAAATAGGTATGTTTGACTTCTTATCCTTCTTATGTCTTATAAACACACGGTAAAGTTATATTCCTAGATACTTCGGTATATGAGTGATCATACATATTATACTAGTAGCATTCCTATGGATGGTACTCGGTACTCCATTTTTAGGCAATGAGCTTAATAGGTACATAGTCGAGAACTAAGCATTGGGACCCCAGCTAGCTCTAATAATAGCTTCGAAGTTAAGGCACAGCTGAAAAACACTTCATGAATATAAGGATAGCAGCTATACCATAATGCTAAAGGAACATGAATAATCTACTAATTCCCGAATATGAGACACGGACATGATCAAACACCATGGAAGCGTAAAAGCTACTGCGTAGAAATAGGGAGAGAATGCATTCCAAATCACAAGTCATATCATCTTAGTCGTATCGGACCAAGCTCGCATTACCAAATATATGGCTACCGTGGGATATCACATTTATTTCCTAAGTTTTCGTGCTGTCGCAAGAAGCAAGCTGCTCTGCTTTTAGTGACCAACAGTCCCGCCAAATCAGTGCCCCTATCTACTTCTGAACGCCGAGCTTTACGATAGTCATCCCCGACCTTGTTTCCATCATCGGTCATCCACACGCGGAGTCGTCCTTATTCCTCCATCGTCTTGACACACTCCCATTCGCCTCGCAGGTTCTCCTTCCATAACGAGACCTTGTTATCGCCGCCACTAACAGCCAACACGTTCCCGCTAAGGCTCCAGCTGACGCGCCAGACCTCTGCTTCGAAGTTCAAGACCTTCCATGACCACTGACCCTGGCTCGCGTTATCACTAGTCCAGATTCGTACCGTCTTATCTTGTGATGCCGATGCAATATAGCTCTTCTGTAGCACCGTAGGGCTCCATGCCACATCCCGTACCCAGTCGGTATGGCCCGCCAGCGACTCCCTTTCTTGTTTGTAACCTTGCGTAGCGGGATCATAGACCCACAGCTTGAGAACATTATCACAGCCCCCCGTTACGAAACGGCGCTGGCCAAGGGCACCGGGCCCCGGTGGTGCTGAAGAGACGATGCTGCCGGGCGTCGTGGCAGGAGCCCAGGAAACCGAGTTAACGCCTAGGCCATGTGCCGGGAACGAAACGTGGGAGAAGTTGTTGTCCTTAAACTCAAGGACGGAGACGTTTCCGTCTGAGGATGCGCACGCGAGGAGGCAGCCTGACTCGTGCGGTGACCATGCAACCATGTTGACCGAGGCCTTGTGGAGAGCAAAGTCGAAGATTCTTTGCCATTGATTCGACTGTTCGCGCCAGATGAAGACCTTGCCATCGTAGCCCGCTGAGGCGAGGATGTTACCGTACTTCGGGTGCGCCCATGAAACACACCATACTGCGCCTTCGTGACTGCACCCACAACTGTTAGAGGCTTTGTTGTTTCGACAGATAATAAGAATAGTCCATACCCTTTTAACGTTTCCGTAAGTCGTTGAGATTCGCCCTCGATCTCGAATATCTTGATCGTCTTGTCCGAAGAGCATGTTGCGAGGCGCCGGCCATAGTAGTCGAGAACAGCATCATGCTAGGAAGTGTTAGTGACACCCATGGCAGTAGCTTCAGGGAATGACTCGTGAATTTGAAGATACAAATCCGAGCAGAGTTGAGGTTTGGATCAGATTCATCGAGGAGAATCCACATACAATCATGTCATCGTGGCCCGAATTGGATATTACTTGCGCCTGGAGGAAGGTGAAGGTCAGTAGATTGTAGAGTTGGAGAGATCAGATAGGAATATTTATAGAAACATACCATTTTGAGAGGTTATAGATAGAAAAAGAAATAGATCAGAGAAATGGAAGTGTAGTTTCTAAGATAGATGCCCTAGCTGTGACTGAATGGTAGAATTCAACTATTCGTTGATATTGGCGGCTCAGGCAAGCAAGTCTAAAGCTCCACCGAAATTATAAAGGTGTACAATACAATCGCTGAAGTCCATAGACCGATATCAATTGCAGTGCACTGAATGCATTAGACTGGTTATGGATCAGTCCAGATTTCATAAAGCTGCAGTGGGGCACCAGATGCTCTTTCGGATTAATATCGGCTCCGGAAGCACTTGTTGCGAGAAGTAGGTGGGGCAGAACAATCACGGCACGTACATACAGACATGGATACGGGTACTTCCGATATACCTAAGTAGCGGCATCAAATAGCGGGATCTTGTGGGGAGGGAAAGGTATGTTCCTAAGTACCACATATAGTACCCAATGCGGCTGTGAAGATTGACATCATCTGGCCGATCGGCTGGTATGCGTGCTGCCGAGGCTAAATAAGCTTAATAGATCGCTAGCAAAGGAAATCGCGAAGATTAATAATATCCTTGTGATAACCGATGCGAATCCCTTCAAATTCATCATTCATCATCCATCTTCCACTTTCATTAGAAAGTATATATAATCACCATCCATGAAAATGACCACGAGGTGCTAAATATCAATAGTACTTCATTTTTCAATTATCCCGAGTTCCCAATTAAGATTTCTTCCATTACTTTCGACGCACAACACTTCTTGTAACCTTAGCAGCTTGGGTCGCGTGCAGGCAGCTAGTTTCGCTGATTTCATCATTCGTTTCCCACCCAACAAATCAGCACGGTCGCGTATAGCGCAATTACTTCAAAGTCAATAACGGCCTTAAATAACTCACCATTTTACGAAATTATTTTACTCTTCCTCTTCCACCATCCAACACCGACCCTTCGGATTCGAAACCGAACATAAGATCGAACACAAAGTCGGACACAACAGTCACATATCCAAACCATCCATCGCCTTCCACATCCTTGTTATCAATCAGTCAATTGACTCATTCACCTGTCGTCATGTCTGGAGATTCTTGTGCAGGCGGTTCTAAGAACCCCTTCCTTAACCACCAAGCTCGCGAGCGCCCGGAAACACATGTGAACAATGCCCAGCGACGATTCACTTCCCTTCGTCAGTCGGGACAGACGAGTTCTGAGCTATCGGTTAGTAGCCTTTTCGATATAACTTCGTGTATCAATACCTAATATGAGTAATATACAGGATAGCGCCACTCGCGATTTCGCAATGTTCCAACAATCTCAGCAGCAACATCTCAACTTACCTATCATCGCAGAACAGTCGCAGCGTCCCACTCGGTTCAACACTGGACACCCTGGGCCCTCTTGGGTCGATCCCCAAACAGCTCCGCTGCCTTCGAACACTATTATATCGGATCCCTTTCACAAGGAATGGCTCCGCAACTGGCCATATAGCAAGCAATCCAGACCTGTGCCCGAACCTCAAGCAAAACCTCTTCAGCGTCCCGATTACCGCGCAGAGCAATCCGTCAACCCATTCCAAGTATACCAACAGCCCAGGCCAGCCCTGACGTATCCTCAAATCAACGGCTATGTGCCCGCAAACCTCCAGGCCCCCGTCAACAATCTGAACTTCCAAGAACCTCGGGACAAACAGGGGTACTCCTCCGACCCGGCTGTCGAATTCGACCAAGCGTATCAACACTGGCTGAGTGAGTTAAGCGCCCTCGAGCAAGAGGTAAATACCTCAAGCTATGATTCTGAGACTATCGCAGATCATCTAAACCAACGTGACTCATTTACGGAGTCGTTGGTCCACGCAGATTTCGTCGAAGAGCGCGTTGAGCAACCCGTTAGAAGATTCGCCGAAAAGCGCGTTGAAGAACCTGTCGCAGAGACCGTCGTTGAAGAGGCCGTCGAAGAGGCCGTTGCAGAGACCGTTGCTGAAGAGGCCGTCGAAGAGCCCAAGCAGACAGACGACCAAGAGCTCGCCGTAGCCGCCCAGCAGATCCTCGAGTCCGTGTCCGACAACGAGTCGGAGAAATTTAGGAAGTCCGAGTTCCTGGATCTCATGCGCCGTATTGCAGCCATGGACCTGGTCGTTCGAGACAACGCCTTGGTCGAGTCCAAGCCCTCCGCCGCCGGATCTGCGTCGAACGCCCCCGAGGGTGTTGCCGCCCCGGAGACTGCTCCCGCAGCACCAGTCGAGTCGAGCGCTGGTTCGAGAACCCAGACAAGCCGTGTTTTCCCCAAGCCGGCGTCTGTGGAGGATGTTGTCTAGATGCGATGTTAGGGGTGGCGAACGTGTTTGAGTAAGGTTAGGACGGGATGAGTGGTTGTGAAATCATGGAATGATCAACCTCGAGCATGTGGCTAGTACATCTAGCAAGGCGGAAGGGAGGGTATCATGAATGTTTTGTTATCGTTGGCCTCTAAGGCCGGGATACTTCTGTATAGCCCGCCCATGTACATCATGTCACAATTGACAGGGGAAAGGTTGACGAATAACGTCCCGGTATAATCCCATTTTTTGGTAATCTGGCGTTCTATGCTTGACTGTACATGTCTCTTGTGATTCGCGATCTTCTTCATAGTACATCGTACGTAACAAATCTCCATTATCCTTTAGTTCCTGGCTTTTCCCTGTAAAGCTTCGTTCTTCACGCATCTTCCATTTGATGTCGCACTCGAGCCGCTATCGCTACTCAGCCTCAAGGGATACTACGGTACACTTGTTCCAAATGCATCCATACCGGATAGCACACGTCCTTGTGCTCTTAATACTCGGCAAGAGTAGCACTACGGCGCTCCCTACTTGTTTGCATTACATACCCATCTTCTCGAAGTATCCATCATAATCAGCCAACCAACAAGAGCGTCGTTCTAATAAACGTGTAAAGGCTGTGCTAACAATAGACGTCCAATAAGCCGTAGGCAACATCGACAACCCGGATTGCAGCCTTGCGTCACATCCGCGCGGACGGATTCCGGGACCGACCGGGTCATCTCGGAGATATGTGGTTGGCAGCCTAAGGGGGGGAAAGGGGGCAACCAATCCGCCGCCCGCGGACCTTACCGGCGGTAAACGTAGGCGTCGATATTTCGCCACACGGGTAGGTACGTACTAGTTCCCATGGGGGCTACCTAGCATCCCGCTTTGTCTCAGTTCGTTGTGCCTTGGTTTTTTTAGGGCCTCAAGAATGTTACGGCAGATTATTATGCAATTTCCTGGGTATTTCCTGCATGCTGCTTACCTCACAGTCGGGGGGGTATGCGTTACAATGTTACGTTGGGTTCGTATGGTTAGGGCCAGCTGACGAGAGCTGCTGCATAATACGTATCATAGCGTAGGGCGTGGGCTAGCATGAGGAGTACGCTCGGTATGTCTAAATGAAGGTAGGGTAGGGTCACTACTAAACATATCCCGCGGATCTACACGTACGTAGCAACTGGGCCTAGGAGATATAGTTAGAGCGTAAGCTCGGAAGAAACTCTGGGGCCAATAGAGCGTCTCCGCGGCCTCTATTCGATAGTCTAGAGGAAACGTGGCCTCGCAAAGAACCGATTAGAGACTGGATTTGCGATGAAAACAAAGCAATAGGGGATGAAGGGGAAGACGACATATGCAGGCCTAGGGCCTCGTAGGGCTGATAGGGCGGTCTGGTCGGGTTCTTTGGGACGTACGCATGTGCGAAATAATACGCTGCCAGGCTACGTGCCGGTATTTCCCACGGATCTTGCGAAATACATACATTCCAGTCGGGGCGTATTGGCGAGATCTGCATGTGCGTGTTTTACATGTGTGATATTTGAAATACAATAATCATAAGAAACGGAACGGAGCCTCAATAGCTTTCTCTTATGGGTGCAGAAACGGGGCCGTATGTGATGTGATGAACCGGCAAGCGACGGCGTAAAAGACTGCGCCCTGCGCCTTGCAGACAATCGCATCGGGTTTCTTGGCTTCATATCCACTGATTTGCAGGTCCTACATAGGTCCGTATGCACGACAAGGTCTTACGCACGAAGAGGACCTAGGTACCAGCCTTCTACTACCTAGTCTGCTAGGTAGTCTATTAAACTGATATGTAATCTTCATGAGGGAATTTCATAGGTTACTAGCTCGTAGGAGCAGACTCCGTTTCCTATTCCAAGATTATCATGACCGCTAAGTTTAGGACAAGCATGACTATGAGCCTCGTACAGATCCGTAGATAGATCAATAGGACAGACTATCCGTGCCGTGAAACGGATCGGAATTGTGCCGGTTTGGTATAGACTCTCAGGTGAGGGGCTCAAAATGGCAGTAGGGCGTCTCACTGAGAGAACTACCATCGACACGGGTCAGAGGGTGTGAGGTCAAAAGTATGAGTCACAACCTCGTTGGCAGGGCTGGGGAAATTACAACTTTCAATACGAATTGATCGATCCGATTGATCGAATTGCATCCTCTCGCCGATCTCATGCAGAATATTCCCATATATCCTCCCCTTGTCATGTCTTGAATTGAGTTTTCGATTCCGCGCAACGAAAGCACAGCGACACAGAGCGCGGGGATGTGTGATTCCCCCTTGATTTGTGGGGGAATAGAGATTTTTGGATTTTTGGAATTCTCGAATGCGCATCCGCCTTGCGCACGCGCCAACGAGCCTACGCAATTTATATTTGACGCTTCATCGCGCGTTCTAGGCTTCCATGAATTTTAGATCAAATGTACGTAATTCGATTTCGTATCATGGCCAATATGTGATAATGCTGGTTTCTTGCGATCACATTAATGGATCATTGTTGGTCAAATATCACCGCGAGGGTTTCATTCTTAGTGCGCATATGTAAACGCAGTAAGAGACATGCGGTAGCAGATGGATGGATCCATATGGATCGTGAAGAGAAAAAAGAGATGGGGCAGAAAGAATATCCGTATTAATCAGCACAGCTGCCACCAAGGCACATTTAATCAATTCTCCAATGAAACCTCAACATTCAATTGTTTAACGGTACAAAGAATAACGTTATTATTATTAATCAGGAATTCTGATATTTTTAGTTGAAGCCTTTTATCGTTGATTATCACGAGAAAAGGAGGGAAAAAGAAGAAGTAGATACATACAGAATATCAAACCGAGAGAATTTCCTAATCCGGTTCGCCGATCCTGTTCAGCCAATCAGATTCATCCGCGATCTACTATGAGGAACTAGCAGGCAACTTCGTAATCCGGTGCAAGTCTTTGGCCATAAGCAACCTAGCGCCTTGGCGGCGCACCTGTGAAAGACCCGCTGATAGACTGAAGTGAGATCCCATTGTATAAAGATTACCTATTGAAACAGAAACAAGAATTGGAAACGGTGTTCGCATCTTCCAAGGCCATTCAAGTCCGCGAGGGCATACAATAGGACACGGCGATAAGATAGACAGTAGATATTTCCTCCTATAGAAGTTGATCTGACATCTAGGTATTCGGGTTTCGGGTTTAACAATAGTAAGTATATGTGTAGGTAGTTAGATATTGTCTGTAACAATCTCCAATGTTATCACTACGAATCGATACCACTCTTCGCAAAGTGTTGCATGCTTACTTCCAAGTCACAGGTAATTTAATAACAACCGTAATGCACGCCTGCCATCAAATCAATATTTCAATACGCTGCCGTCTGTTGCTACCGGTTTAGGAGGTAGAAGGCGCGCAGCAGGAAATACGGAAGAAGGCTATGCCTACGCGCAAAGAAGGAACATTGGTCCATCCCATGGATGTCGCAGGGGTCTGATAGTGCAGAACGGAATTATGGAGCCGCTAAGTATGAGTCATACTTGCTCAAGCAGACGGATTGTGTTCTCGCTTAACTGTTTCAGCTTTTATTTTACTGTAGGTTACCTAGGCGTAACTGGCAATCAAAATTGTTAGTGGTTAGCAAGTAACCATCAGACCTAAACTTGCCGCACAGCAGGAACCCTTGACACTTTAAAAATCCACCCATGCGTCCGCCTAAAATACTATGGTAAATGGCCCGTGCACACACTTTTCCCGTTACTTTGGTACTGGCTCCGCGCGAAGAATTGTTGCCTGAGAAATACTAAAGTCTAACTTTTCCCACCGAAATTCAGGCACGAAACTTTTCTTCTCTCTTCTTTTTTTCCCTTTCAACCCACCCACCTTTACACACACATACACATACACAATTACAGAACAACATTATAAGCTGGTTACAAGATATCCATCAAAATGCACTGAACAAACCAGACTCCCATGTGTGTCTCCGTCTGCCCTTTTCCCCAAGCTCCCCGCAGCAACGGTCAAAATTTCGTCAACAAATAATAACGTCTTTATCCCCACTCAACCCTATTATTCAGCTCTCCCTCCCCAGGAAGATCTGAACTCCAACGAAGCTATCACCAGCTCCCAGAGTTCCTTTGCTACCGCCACCATTTCTCCCCAAGACTCTTTAGTCTTCACCACGGATTCACATCAGCAATCATGGCCTCCCTCCAGTTCCTCGAGCCAGCCGGCACAATCCGCGCAACAACCCAACGGTTTCCTCCCACCGCAGCAGGACTTTGTCTTGTTCGATCAACCATCCCAACCTCAGAGACAGAACGTTAACCGAACCGTATCGTCCCCTGCATCTTACGCAGCAGCCTTCGGACCTCTAAACACAAACGCTAGCCAGTCACCTCGAATCGCAAACGGTTCTCCGAATTCCCTACAGAACCAGCGACTAGCTCAGATCATCCGATCGACAGGACATCAGACTTCTTCTCCTACGGCTTATACCAACCGGTTTAATTCTCAAGCACAACAACAGTTATACGCCTCGTTAGCTTCTTTACCCTCCCCGACTTCAACAAACCAACAGAATCGTTCTATTCGTCCGCCGGTACCTCTTTTTGCGCAGAGTAACGGTAATCAGCAAATACCAACCAAGATGGACCTACAAGGTAAATGCCTCGAGTCCACATTCAATGTATTAACATCTCACATTCGTACAGACGCTATTGGTTTTGAGGACCTGTCGGCCTTCCAGAGTGGAGGGACTGCGGCGTTCTCTTCCCCCGGTGTGCCCGGGTACGATTCCAACATGAGCATGAGTTCTACCCCTAGCTCTGTTGGTAATATGGCCACCGTATCACCCCACGAGTTGTTTCTCGATCCCCTCTCGTCTGCTCCCAACTCCTCTGCCATCACGAACTTGACCTCGCCATCTCTCTATGGCGAGTCCCCTGAGCTTTTGGACAATTTTGAAGTGTCTCCGGGTGTCGGTGGACACGACGTTGACAATGACAACTGGTACCCCCTATTCTCAGCCGAGGAGACTCAGGCTGCCAGTACTGCCCTCGCTGTCAACGACTTTTCGCCGACAACCCACCCTGAGGAACTCGAATTGTCCGATGCCGTTTCTAGGCCTCGTGGCAAGTTTACTTCCTCGGCTTCCCCCAAGGCCAATGGCAAGCAGTCCGGATCCGGTGTTGGTCGCAGCAAGAAGAAGCTTGCTGAGATCAGCATCGATGACCCTAACGACGTCGTTGCCATGAAGCGAGCGCGTAATACATTGGCGGCGCGTAAGTCCCGAGCACGTAAAGCAGAGAGATTTGAGACACTAGAGCAGCGCATCGAACAGCTTACACGGGAACGTGATTATTGGAAGAGCCGCTGCGAGGCTGCGACGCACTCTTAAAACCGGTTGATTTGGTGACACGGTGGAATGTACGTTGCACGGCTCGAACTGGAGGGTGGCTTTTTGCTAGGCAACCCGTCCTATTTCAGGGAGGCGATGGTACCAGTCCGATGCTATTGGCGCAATCGGACAATGACGCCATCCGCCGAGGAAGCTCGATATAGAATTCTTTCATGTCGTTTTCTTAAACATAAACATCTTTGGTGGTTCCGCTTCTAGGAACGATTAAAATTTCGGGGTGATAGGGGTTTTCCTAGTCTATTTCCGCTTGGTCGCCACTCGTCCCTGGTGAATTCTTAGGGGCATGGAATTAAGAAGTCAATTAAAACGTATGAACAATATGGATATCTTTACCATTGCAGTGAAATTCCGATGTGACTGTTACTCCGTGATCTATTATATCTCAACAAAGAGCTCGAATTAGAACCTTCGAGCCATGATATGTAACGTTTCCTAGGCTTAAGTTGCGTTGTCTTTATACTTTCATGATCATGTTTGACGAGTTGCTTGTGCCTGACTCCTTGCTTTCCAGGATGACTACTCTATCGCGTCCTCGCAGGCCAAACCGCATCATGCAGCTTTCGTCTTGATACCTTGGAGCTGAACAAACTCCCTGTCGGCTTGGAACGGCTTAGAATGAACGCAAGTCTTTATCACGATGCAGATGGGCAGACAGTACCTAGGTATGTTTTATGCGGTTTGACGTCCTGCATGTCTCCACCCCCTACATAGGACTCTTTTCTTTTTTTTTCGGGCTTTAGGACGAAGATGTGTTGTCGTTTCTGAATGTACTATTCATGACTTTTTATTTTCGAAGGACTTTATTGGCAAGACCATTGCTGCTGTCCCCATCTATTCTAACTATCTCGACCACATATGACCATATGGCATAGCAAATTTAGGACTTCCATCCAACACCCTCAAAAAAAAATTCGATTAGTATTACGAATTACACCCGGAAGAGCTGCAGTGTTGTATCACACCATACAGAACTGGGCCAACATCCCTCGAGCCACCGCTCCACCGCAAGCCACTTAATTGCTCCGCTTGTCCGCCTCGCTCCAGTCGTAGTCCGGCGCGCGGCGAGGGTCGAGGCAGACCAAGACCCAGACGCCTACGAGGAAGGCCACGGTCAGGGACGCTATGCCCAGCACGAGCTCCCAGAGGGGCCACCCCCAGAGCCGCATGAAGAAGACGACGGGGACGAGGTACGGGATGTAGAAGAAGCCCATGCATATGGCGAGGCCGGCGAAGATGGCGCCCTCGCGCACCTGCAGGCGCGCCGGCCCCGGCGAGAAGAAGCCTACCCGGTCCGGGATGTGCAGGATCTGCGACTGGATCTGGTACCCGCGCCGCGCGAACCGCAGCTGCGCGAGGTTGAGGCCGTTCCGGGAGACCTCGGGGCCGATGAGGTCGTTGATGTACCCTCGCCACTCGTGGATCGTGCTGAACACCATTGTGACGGTGGGTTCTGTCTACGTGTTAGTTGGTGGTTCTGTCGACAACCAGAGAATTGGCAACACCTACATAGATTCGGATCGTGCTAAACGTGTAGGGGGGGGCTTGTGTGTCGATCATCAACAGATACGAGCTCTGAGGATGCTGCGATGCCGATATTGCCTGGCCGACTATCCCAGAGGACGTTCAGAGGGGATAGCGCTGGATGAATGAACTGTAAACGAGCGACTAGAATAATATTCAGATGTACATGGGCGTAAAAGCTAGCAATAGAAGGGGTGGCGAGATGATAGCCTACTCATAATCAAGATGCCACATCTCACGGTATGCGACGCCGGCCAAAACTTAACCTCCTCCTCGAGCAATAGCGTGCGCCTCCAGAAGCTAAATGTTGAGGCCATAACCGATATATAATTATGTCTTTTTCTTTTAAAAACCCCCATATCCCGTTGGGAGCTTCGAGGCTCTCTTCATCTCACTCGTTGGATCACCAAACCACGCCAAAGCCTTCCCTGGTCCAATTACATATACCTTTTTATTACACCCAAACAATCGGCTTCACCAAGAAGACGACGATCCCGAATTAAGCTTTTTTCCAGCAATTAGGGTCTCTATCGCAGTCGAGCGAACATGTATAACATAGGACTCGCACTCTACTTACTCATTGTCGACGTTGTCGAATCACATTTGTTCCGCATCATTGCCTTCATTTTTTTTAAATTAGGCGTCTTCTTGCTCCTCCACCATCTAAGTTTGTTCATCTTCCGAAGAGCCCTCCGTCTACTGTTCTCTGGAAACCACGATTGATTGCCCCCTCAGCGGCGACTTCCTGCCCCGAATTCCTGCCTCGGATGGCCGGGGCGCACGAGAGCGATGGACGCGTTCTGAAGGGGCTATGTAGATGGCGAAGTTGTGCCCTTGACCAAGCCTCTTTGATATGTTGTCTTCGCGATCATCCATGTGGGTATATTCCTGGTGGGGTCGCACTTTTGGGCAGTTCGATACTTGCGAGATGGGGACTTGACTGATAATATTTGGTTGGTCCGGACGGGTATAATGGTTTTCATTCTATAATGTGGGATGCCAATCTTGGTAGCTTGGGTGGAGGAGATTAGTCTGTCGGGGTTGCTGGTTCGGGCTAAGGACCCGGGCCTGTGTACGATCATGGCCATGGACGCATTAGGAAACCTAAGGATTCAGAGAGTCGATCTGTAACTATCTTGCTAGAGGGCTTATTAAACTCAATGTTGGTATAGGTATTCAATCAAAACAATCAGGGCGAGCATCCGGGTTAAATCAAGAATATCCTCATAATTAAGGGCCTTTACCTTGCTATCACCGGTGGGAATAGGGGTTATAGCCTTTACGTTCATAGACGGAAAGGGGCACCTCAATAGCATCTATAAATTTTATGAGTAAATCGAGGATGATCCCGATGCTAAATATACCTAGGTATGTACGTAATTATCATCATTTATATTAACTCCCCGAGGCCTCTGCTACATCAGCATCATATATAAACCTCTGCACCAAATCCCGGATTGCCTCATCCGTCTCGCTGTGCTGCCCAGGGAACGACGCAGCCGTTTTATTGCGTACAGCATTCTCAGCTGTCTGCAGCATCTGCGACAGGCTAGGACGGTCTCGCTCCTTGTCCGCTAAGCATCTGGCCATGAAATCGCGCAAGTCATCGTCGAGCGTAGGGTACCTCGCCCCGTTGCCATGATGCAGGATCTCTGTAGCTTTTGTCCGGAAACCTTGGTACTCTGTGATATTTATAGAGATCCTCACTTGTTGCCTCGTGATTAGGTTGATCATGCCCCTGGATATCTGCCAGGCGTTTTCGCTGAAGCCCTTGAATCCCTTCCTCGTTCGTCCGAAGTCGATGAATTTGAGCGGCGGAACCACGTCGTGTTCCCGGAATCCGCCACCGGCGTTGCCTATCATGACTATGTACCGTTAGGATGACGAAGAAATCTAGAAGAGAGAACAGACAGACCATTTGCAGGGTGTAAATCCGCGTGCTCGATCCGAGTTGGTTCTCTACCGTCCGTAGGAATCGTCTCCAACTGACTTGGCTGCTCTTCGCCTCCTTCTATAGGATATGCAAGCGCAACGCAAGCTCGTATTACTAAGTATGATCCTCTTGTGTCAGACCATTTACTATCTGAAAACTTAAGGGAAGCATCGTACTCACAGCAGAGGAAAAAGGACCACAAGACTCTATTAGGTAACAACTGGTTGTGTTTTAGTAATCTCCTATACAGCCGTCCCATGTCTGCATTTTCTAAATATTCTAACACCGCTATTGGGCCGGTGAGTCCCGTCAAGGATTCTTGTATTGTAAGCCGTGTTGGCTGTGTCAAAAGTCTTTGAGTGCCCCTTATTGGGTTCGTCGGTGTGGGATCGTCACGACTTGTTATCATCCGCACGATATGCTCGGCTCCACGAAGGGTCTAGGATGGAACTGTCAGTCGCAAGTCCTAGTTGAGACACTTTACATTCTGACCTTCAACCAATCTATTTCGTTTCTCAGGTCATCATCTCGCCTCTGGTCCAAAGACCTCTTCACAACAAGGCGCCGATAACTATTTCCCGAGAGCTTCTCAACGACACTGAACGTGATGCCGAAGGCGCCTCGGCCTAGTACACCTTCGAAGGTGAATTTACGATATAGAAGAGCGAAGTGTGCTCTTATTATGGCCTCGATCTGATCGACAGTTTGGTTGGTGGTGGAATAGGGCGCGGACTCACCGTGACGCTCTGGGTCTAATCCCCCATCCATAATTTTGCGAGTTAGGTAATGATTCTGTGAGCGTGTTGGGAAAGTGTACCGATACAATTACCCCTAAGTTTTATCGAGGGCAACCGATACTTTCTTTGTACGATGATACCATAAAGAAGCACATTGGGTGACCCAATTCCGGAATAGTTAAAATGTTCCATTGAGTTTTATCGGAGAAAGGGACGACTTCTAGAACAATGCAACCTGGTGCCTTTCAATATACGGTTGTTGATTTTAATCGACCTTTATTCTGTAGTATCCTAGTTATCTACAGTACAACAACACTGTTGACTTCGGACCCTGACTTCAGCGACACCTCCCGCACAAGCGCAGTATATTGAGTACCTACCTAGCCTTACCGAGATGAGAATCTCGCATCAAAGGCAGAGAGAAAATAACCTAAGCAAGGCGAAGGAGTTTTCCATATCCCTTGATCGGGGTAGTTTGCTGTAGTTGAAATCCTTGAATAGCCGCTCTTCGACGGGCCGGTCCGCACTTTAGCGTTCAAGGACTTGGGCATAAATCCGAGAGGCTATCTTCTTTAAATACATCCTTTTGAGATCAGCAAATGTCCGATATGCTCAATAAGTTTTAAGCTATTTCCCTACCGGTAGCCACACAGGCTTACTCGAACAACTGATTCCGTTGTCGTTGGATGTCTCGGCGGTTTTCATTGGAGTATCACGGATGGCTAGCAACGGGGAAAGACATGGGATCCTACTCTTACTACGTACGTTATGTTATAGATCGTAAGCAGCCACATGCTTATGGGCTGCCTAGAAGGACAGATGTGGTCCAAGCCGTAATGCTCGCAGTCATTATTAGCTATTTAGTCTCACTCTTTAGAGCCAATGGAGTTTGATAGTGGCAGAGTGGTAAGCCAGCGTGATAGCAATGCATCAAGTACCCGAGCCTTGCCGATCAGCTTTCAATGGGGGTCACGCACTAAGATGCTTAATTCTGCAAAGGCAGGGAGAAAGAGACTCCGACGGGGGCGCTCGGTTTAGAAATGACGGGCATTCCCATCACGACGCCTAGGTAATGGGCGCAAAATGGCGTGGATGGGGCGTTAGGGTTTAAAGGTTGGACCTCAGCTGCCATTACGTTTTGTATAGTGCTGCCCAAAATAGCAGCATCTACCTAAGCAAATAACCTCCGCGGAGTTGAGACATCCGAAGACTACGTGGTACGAGAGGCGGGTGAGGAGAGCAATATCCTCGAATCGGTAGAGACAGGGAGGACTTCGACTTTAAGCCCCTTTCTTGGCAACTCATATAATCAGGGTTCAAAACAATTCAATTCAATCAATCACTTTCCTCATATTGATTGAATTGATATCAATATGCTGTTATCCTATATTGATTGATTGAAAT
>MU388423.1:0-43876 GCA_022578535.1 Jackrogersella minutella
CTGTGGTTGTTGGTGGCTAACGGTGGCTAAAGGTGGCTAAAAAGTGGGCGTGTCGTGTCAATAACATTTTTGTGTCGTGCCGTTAACGTTACTGCTGTAGACACACTAGGAACAGACCGTTCCTTAAGGATTGACACCGGCTGACCGGTAGCATGGATTTGCCCTAACCTATCTTGTCTGCTTGTGTGGTAGTTCGTATTGTTACATGTGCTACGAAGGTGATCATCGTCGATTCTATACTCTAAAGAGTTGGATGTTTTCTAGAATTGATGCTCGGCCACCGGATAAACGAATCAGCATGCTTTCAAGGTTGTTGCTTCCGATGCTGACGATCATCCTAAGGGCAGGGGTTTACGAATTACGATAGCAGCAACCTCTTATGGGTTATGGACCTACCTACCTAGGGAAAGCTAACCGGATTGGAATATTACTAGCGTCCTTTGCCAGTTGTTTACCTAGGTAGGCACCTAGTTGCCCGTTGCCCTTCGAAACAACCCTCCAATTAATACTTCCCGTCCATACTCCCAATTGCCTGTTGCCCCCCAATTCCAATTATCAATTCTCACTCAAGATGAAGAATTGGATTAGCGCATAACGCAGAGGCGCCCAACGCAAGAAAAAAAAAACTTCAATGCATTGCATTTTACATAGTGCACACACCTAATTTCTTGAAAAATTTACCATCTATCGTCTCAAGATCTACGGGCACATGCACTAATTGTCCAGTCAGACACAAGACAGACTCTCTCTCATCTTACCAACTTTCTTTTATTTACTGATCTTTTTCTATCCAACTTAGAAAAACTTCAATTACCTATCCTCTTAGCGAACTCCGCCTCCAATTCCTTAATTCCTTCTTTTTCATGGACCTATAACAACTCAGCCCGCAATCATTACCCCGGACAGCCACCACCGTTTCTCTCTGTTCTAATAATAAAGCCCTGACTCAATTCGGAAACCAACGAGCGGCTTGGTTTTGCCCCTGTTGTTTGGCCTTTGGCGCTTGGAACTTGGGACCTTGGGACCTGGGACTTCGGCCTTACATCCGTCTCTATCGCGATCTGGCACCGCTAGAGTGGTCGTAGGTACCTTGCTTGGTTGTCCGATTGTACCTACTTCGTACGACAAACAGGTTCTGGTGACGACGCATTTATGCTCGGTATTTAAGACGAACTAACATACATATTACTTCGAAGCGCATTCCAAGGAGACTGTGACCCCTTGGGAAGGAGAACACTAGTGATCCTACCATACCAGCCAGGAACGCCTGTCTACATAGTATTATTACTATATTGGTTCCGTCTTGGGAATTCTAGATTATTTTTTTCGTCCTATCAGCTGTGGTTCCCCTTTCCGACTTCGCCTGTTTAAGAGCAGATAACTGCACTGCCATCTGCAGCCCCAAGGAAAGAAAGACAAAAACAGAAAACAACAACAAATTTCTTCGTTCGACCACTCACAGTGAGAAACAAGCCAAAGAAAAATTTAAAAAATTGTGCAGCTGCGCGCCAATCAGCATCTTACATACCCGACAGCACATCACATTTGGACCATTCAGAAGCGATGGTCTCCTTCTCGTGTGAGGTAATATATGGTCAATTCCCTAATTTAAACCCCCAACTGTGCCTGACATCACGACGCTCTGCCCATCACGCCTAACCCTCCCCTTCTGGCGTCCGTTTCAAGCAACACACGACATTTCGCGTTACGCTACCCCCTTCAGATCCCTCGCGCCATCCCAGCGATCACCATACACTACCAATACATCACCTTAGCATTGACCATCCATCATCCTTCACACCCACCTAACCACCCTTGTTTATATCTACCCCATAATATTGGAACGTATTGCCTCCTGATCCTCTTCCACCCCTCTGCCCCTCCAACCAGATAAAACATACGCCCCCCTGAAACCCAATCGCATCCTCCAGATCTTTCTTCACATCTCTTTAACATCAACCACTTATATTGTATTTTTACCATCTAACATCTATCTTTTTCTCTCCACAGGCGTGCGGTGACGTTTTAACCAAGAAGAAACTTGATCCACATAGAAATCGTTGCCACGGCGCTACATTTACCTGCATTGATTGTATGGTCCACTTCCCCGGAACTGAGTATCGCGCGCATAATGTAAGTCGCAAGTCTATTACATCGATAGGATGACTCAATTTAATACTTTTTATTAGAGTTGCATGACAGAAGACCAAAAGTATCAAGGCGCGCTATATAAACCGAAGAGACAGAAATCCCACGCCATCGAACCCGCAGGCAGGTCTGAAGCTATGGCTTATAACGCATACGTGGAGGATGCGACGGAGTACGATGATTATCAGCAATACCAAGTCTATGAAGACGATGGAGACGCGGAGGCAAACCTACCCCCAGAGGCGCCTACCCCTCCGCCCGCTGTCGTTGACGACCCAAATGTGAACGTTTTTGACTTCTTAGTCGCCGCAACTCCCAATATGTCCAATGTCAACCTGCAACATTACAATAGCCTAGTGGAAACTAGTGGTGGCGGTGGCGGTGGCCGACAACTGGTGCAATTTGATCAGGATGAAGATGAGTACATAGACCCAACAGGATACATGGTCGACGATGAGGGGATGGCTCAGTATGGGCCTGGTCCTTTACCAGTTACTCAGTACCAAACACCAGCACCCAAGGTCCACCGAAGAAAGTCCAAGGATGCCGAGCGTGAAGTGAAGAAGGACAAGAAGCGTAAGCGACTGCATATTGAAACACCTGGACCGTTGGCACTCACAGCACCACGAGGAGATGAGGTAATGACCGACGCGCCGCCCGTCTTGCACTCAGGCTTGACTGGAGGGCTGAACCGACTCATGCGTCCATCTCAGTTCCCTCCGTCGCCAGATTATTCCGGGGGCGACGGCGGGGAAAACTCGCCTGCAAGCCCTATCAAGAAGACGAAGCATTCCAAGTCTCATAAGACTAAACCTAGTCGGTCAGAAACTCTAAGTGGAGGTCTTAAGGCCTTCATATCGGGTGGATCAAAGTCCAAGGTTTCTAAGAAGCGAAAGCATTCAATAGATAAGGACAAGAAGGACAAGAAAAAGACTCGACATCACCACCATTCAAGTACCGAGAAGACCCCGAAGCTGATCGAGTACCGATCGAAATCAGGAGACGAGAAAGACGGAGAATCCGGCCAGATGATCCTTTACAAACCGAGATCTGACCTTTTCCTCAGCTTATGCAACAAAGGGCCCGAGAGCGACCGAGGCTGCAGCGTAAACAAGGCTCTCAAGAGATACCACCGTGAGCGATCTGAATCTGGTACCAGTCTCGGCAAATCAGTTGAAGAGAAGGAACTCTGGCGGTCATTACGGATGCGTCGTAACGACCAGGGGGAAATCGTGTTGTTTTCTATCGAGCCCTGAAAGCTGTAATCGGTCTTGGAGGAGAGGGATGGCGTACTTGTATGAGTGCTTTATGGTTTCTTATTTTTCGGGAACTAATGGGATGGATGTGATACCTGAGCGTGGGATGCTTGAACAGGGAGGCGGAAGGCGGATGGCGGGATAACCTGGGAACTGGCGGGGTGTGCCGCGTGGAAAACCTTGGAACAAATTTTGCTTCTGAGCTGGTCTTGAAGCCTCATCATAGAGGAAGTCACATCGAAGACGCAAAATTCAGCGGAAGATTTATCGGCTTGTTTTTACCACCTTTTTACATTTCTTGGATGTCCTTTTCAGATGCTACGCTTAGGGCACGCGGATAATGTGGAGGATAGGGAGGCACGCTGAAGAAGCTAATTAGAATTGTCAATCGCATTTAGAACATGTTGTCTTCAATGTTTGGTTGTTGCTACTATGCTACTATGTCTTCCCATGCTAAGATCGTGATGATATGTTCTCGTTCGTAATATGTAAACATGTAATAATGCTCCGCCCCCTTTTGATAATGACTTACGCCCGAATTCACCACATTGTGTATTTACTAAGTTCAAATAGCTGTGTGTTGCACTAGCCGCTGCACCATATTTATCATTATATCACCCTAAACAGCCCGCAACGGCAGTATGTGCTGGAACAGAGCCTCCCGACGGCACAGCGGGCACTCGGGCTTCTCGCGAACCCAGTCACCAATACAGGCCCAGCAGAAAACGTGGCCGCACTGGGTAGCGGCAGGGTCTTTAAGTTCTTCCAAGCACAGCGTGCACTTGCGCTGCTGCGCGCCCTTGATCCAGCGCATGCTCTGAGACTCCAGCAAGTCGTAGCGCGGGCGGTCGCCGCCGCCCCGGGGGGCGGGCGTGTGCGTGACGGCGAGGACGTCGATGCGGGTCGCCGGGGGCGTGGAGGCTCCGGTGATGGACGGCGGCAGGAGCGAGTTGTTCGAGGAGTACGCGTTCTCGTCGAGGGAGACGGTCAGGGCGCCGTTGCCGGAGCGGGCGCGGTCGGAGGAGGAGGGGAGCGCGTCGGGGGTCAGCGTCGACCGGATGTGCAGGTACCCCTGCACGGCCATCTGCACGACGAGCAGCACGCCCAGGACCTCGTACCCGGCGCGGTCGGAGCCCTCGCCCATCTTCTGCGTGAAGATGTAGCGCAGCCCCACGACGCGCTTCGCCAGCTCGTAGTACGACCCGCTGAAGTAGAAGAGCGCGAGGCTGGCGGCGTGGACCGGCGCCTCCGACGTTATCGAGGAGAGGTTGGCGAGGAGGTAGGACTGGAACCTGTAGGACCAGGTCCGCCGGGCCTTCAGCTGGGCGAGGGTGTTTCCGTCATCGCTGCTGCCGCCTGCGAGGCCGAGGTTCTTCTGCAGCCGCGCGCGTATCCGGGCCCGGATCTTGGGTAGGAGCCGCGCGATGCTGTAGGGCGCGAGGATGCTGCCGGCGATGTAGGCCGCCCGCTTGGAGATGGCGGGGAGGGCGCCGGAGACCGCTTCGACTTGGACCAGCCCGCAGTACTCCTCGCCTAGCGTCCGGTTGCCTAGTAATGTGGTTAGGCATAGGTAGAGCAGGTCGGCCAGGGTCCGTGACTCGGCGGCCCAGGCGTGGGCGGACCGGGCGCCGAGGAGATGTCGGTGTAGGTCCGCGACTTGGTTTGTGAGGAGCCCCTGGAAGTAGGCGTCTTTCTGGTGCGCGCGGATTATGTCGGGTGCGAAAGCGTAAGGGTAGGGTGAGGACGAATTTGAGGTTGACGGTGCCGAGGTAGAGGAAAGAGAAGGGGCAGAGGATGAGGATGGAGAGGGATCGTTGGCTGTAGAAGGCGAAGGTTCGGTCGCCATTCTCGTTTTATTTTAATTATTAGGTAGGAAGTACTATAAGAAATTGAATTGGGATGACATCTCAGTTCTAGAAGTTAATTAATTGGAGAAGAGAAGTAAATCTATTTGGGTATTATTATAGCAGTTTTAAGTTTTGGAGGTGAAGCTTCCTTTGATCGCTGGACCTCGGCGATTGGGTTGTTAACCGTTAATAACTTCCACTAAGCCAACGGTCAGGGGGTTTTAGTCGCTCAAACGCTGGAACGAGCAGGGGTTCGCGTTACGGTACTCCACTACGTAGCCTTGCCAAGGTGACGTCGCTCAACCGCTAATTTCATTAAAATCATTATCTGGCTTGTACGAATAATTATCTGAACATCTTTTTTTTATCTTCCTTTCGTTTGTGCTATTCAGCATCTAAGAAAGGAGATATCGCGACACAAAAGTCTACAACTCCGATCGATCACTTGTCCAACCACAACATTCGCAATTTATCTCAAATATACATCAAAATATCAAGAAGCAGATCTCGATGCTAAATATACGGACTCAGATTTCCCCGGGCCATGGACGGTGACCCAGCAGTCGAGCCGGAGCTTGACTCCTTCAGCTTGACTTTTCCTCTACCGTATCGCGTAGCCTTCATCATCGTGCTAGGTTCGTCGTCCTACTCTGATTACTAGTCATGAGCCGAATTGACTTACACCTGTTCGTACAACACAATAGCCGTCTGGGCATGGGGCATCAACCTGCACTATCTCTACCTCATTGGCATCGACGTGCCATCCCTGATCCGGTACCCAGGCCGGTCCTCGCCGCACCACCCGACACATCACCTCTCGACCTACCGTCTCGCAACCGTTCTCTCGTCGATATATGTCTTCGCCCTGCTCGTCTTCTGGGTCTTCACGCACCGGAACCCCGAGCTGGTTCTCGCCTGGGACTGGCTACCTCTCCTCTACCTCGCCGTGCTCCTCGGGATCCTGATCTTCGCGCCGTTCTTCAAGTCCCTCTCCCACAACGGGCGCGCGCGTCTGCGCTCCACGCTCAAGCGCATCAGCGTCGGCGGGCTGGCCGAGACCAAGGACGGGCGATTCGGCGACATCCTGCTCTCTGATGTGCTGACCAGCTACGCCAAGGTCCTCGCCGACCTGTACGTGGCGCTGTGCATGTTCTTCCGCAGCGAAGGGGGCGGCGCGACGGCCCGGCCTGACCGCGGCTGCGGCGGCGCCGTCGTCGTGCCGCTCGTCATGGCGCTGCCCTCGCTGATCCGGCTCCGCCAGTGCCTCATCGAGTACTCGCGCGTGCGGCGGGGCCGCATCACCGAGGCCACGGGCTGGGGCGGCCAACACCTGGCCAACTCCCTCAAGTACGCCACGGCCTTCCCAGTCATCGTCTTCAGCGCCCTGCAGCGCAACTCCTCTGGCGGCCAGCCGCCCCCCGTCCACTACTACCGCGCCTGGATCGTTGCCTGCGTCGTCAACTCCCTGTACAGCTTCTACTGGGACGTCGCCAAGGATTGGGACCTCACGATCTTCGACAGCGAGGCTAGGAGCGCGCCTGACCTGAAGGCGTTCGGGCTGCGCCGGCGTCTGCATGTCGGACCGCCGGCACTGTATTATTGCGTCATTACGATGGATTTGGTTCTACGGTGTACGTGGAGCTTAAAGCTAAGCCCGCACTTGGGTCGGATGGCGGACTGGGAGGGGTCTATTTTCTTGATCGAGCTGCTCGAGGTCTTCCGCCGGTGGATCTGGATCTTCTTCCGCGTCGAGACCGAGTGGATCCGCAACACGACTACTGTCGGCCTCGAAGTCGACGACATCCTGCTCCCGGACTACCATAACCACAATATCCAGGGCCCGAAGTACGAGGATGACGACGACTAGAAGTCGCGACTCCGTTGAGTGCGCTTTGTATGGGTACCTTACGGATTTAGAAAAGGGACGGCTACGGGCTGGCGAAGTTAAGCAAGAGGGGGGCGTAGAGAGGACACGCTTTACGTCACGGGAAACGGGAATAGACAGGGCAGTTGATGCATATCCGGGCCATGTATAAGTGTCTATGTGTCGGCGTCGTGGTTTGCATTGCAGGCGTTTATTGTTAGAATAGGTACGGCTATGCAGGTCTGAGGTTGACTAGCACCTCCCACCTATGTATAACGTTGGGATACATTAGCTATACATCTAATCATTTGAAACTTATACCATTGAACACCAATCTTAGTAGAGGGATCTCAAACATGAAGTATGATCGCCGAGAGCCGTTGTTTACCTCGCAGGCAGTTGATTACCATGTATTCAACACCATATGTGCCAATAAAAATCATCAAACCATTCCGGTTTAGGTATTGCATATTAATTTTATTTTCGGCAGTATGGCCCTCTTTATCGACAACCTCAAATATCAATACGCTTGGCCCTGTGAACGCTCGATCGGATTTCCCATTTGCCGGTATCCATCAAGATACGCGTGTGCGATTATCCGATATCCCCTATATCTATGAAGCAGCCGACCCGTGGTATCCAGTTCCTCTTGTCCCCGTTTCCCATGCAATGTAGTATAAATATAAGTACGCCAGAATCACCGCGAGCACCAAAGCTATGCCCGTCCTATTTATATGTCCAATGCGGCTAGTGACCCAGCGGAAAAGGGTCAGGAAGTAATAACAATAGATATAAACAACCAAAATACCGATTGCCCTATGCTATAGAAACCACGTGAGCCATGGCCGTTTTACGGTGGTGGGTTGTTTTAGCTTATTCAAACAATAGCCTCCGTAGTTCCTCGCTACCCGTCCGTCGCATTCGCAGCGGCACCCGATCCCGTTGTCCATCTCCGGCGACCACGTTCCACTTCCTAGCAGCGGAGATTCGGGCAGCTGGCCACCTGGCGCGTTGGCAGGACATTGATATAGATGGTCATGTCGGTACCCGAAATCCTCGAAATGGTGTACTTTGCGAGGGTCTACAAGCATTGCGACTGCGAGAGAATGTACTGCTGCGTCTCCCCACTATATGAGTGTTAGATCATCACTGGCAAGAAAGCGTTTGGAAGGGAATTACTCACTCTCTCAAAATAAAATCCACCCTTCTTATCCAAGTATTCGAAAAGATCCTGGTATGCCCTCGTTCGAAAGAAATCCATGTCGGCAATCTCAAAGTTGCTCCAGTAATGGCATAGACTCCATTCATCACCATATGCATCGCGACTCGGAAGCCAGCTCATGAATCGTCGGAATGGAAATGGCACCCACGAAGCCGATACCATAGCCTTCCAGAGGTTGTTGGTAGGGATACCCATCATCTCTTTCCAGTCGGAGACCGAACGGAACAAGCCCGGGCATGATTTTCCCACTTCCCATAGCGCAATCGTAAACCCGTAGACCTTCTTATGCCGTGCCATCTGAACAAACGGGTCGTATGTGATCGCGCAGTTGAAATCGACGTCAGGCTCTAGTCGCCAATACCATTTGTACTTCTTGAGCGCATCGAGCTGGTAGAATTTGCTATTGCGCGTGTTAATTCGATTTGCCCCGACTTGCTATACCGCTGGTCTGCGGCGAAGTCCTCTCAACATAGGCGCAAACTTACCCCGAATAAAAACGACACATATGGTGGTATCCTTCTTCTCCGGCATGTGGAATCCCTTTTTCACCCTGCTCTTTGATATTCTGTTTCGCTGCATCCACATCGACCCCTTCAGGAAACGTCCATTGCTCCTTAGGTATGACCTCGAAAGTCGCCAACCCTCGGGACGTCTTGTTCAAGACCTCTATGAACTTAGGATCCCACTCGTCATCATTCATAAATAAAATAGGATAATTGAACCATTTGTTGAATTGTCTCTCGATCGAGGTGATTGTCTTGTTAGCCTTCTCTAACTCATGGTTCCGCGCAAGCATGACAAGAATGGCATTCTCTCGCTTCGCACCAACGTCCGGCTCTTGGCACGAGGTAAAAAAGGGTGTATCGAGCTCGCTCGCTGGTCGCGGTACGTTATACCGCCATATATGGAGAATGACTTCGAAAACGAATGGCGCGGCGACAGAAAGTATTAGCCAGATAGGCAGTCGTCGTGCGGGACGGATAATCCGTCTTAACATTATGTTCGGTGTCCTCGTGCCCTTTTTTTCAGATCATGGTTCGCAGGTGTTTTACCGCTAATTCGATGAGAAAGCCGGGGGGTGAATAATATCGATTGTGTGGAAGGTGTAGCGATTGGGTTGGCAGGCTGGTAGGAAGGATCAGAAGAAGAAGAAGAAGAAAACAGAAAGCAGCGTTTGGTATAAGGCAGTAAAATGCATACAAACTTGCAAAGGAGTGGACAGGATATTGGAGCCTAGAATGTTATTTTTTTTGTTTTGTACAGTTGATCGCCGGGCTATAGAATCGGGGGATAAGCCTCTGCGGCACGGTACCTACCTAGGTAGTGAGGCTGAGCCGCAACAAACAGAAACTGGATGCAACACAAAAACCAGCGAAACGTGGAGAAGGGAATTAAAATAGGAGAATCATTCATTTTAATGAACCATATGGCCCTTGGCAGACAACTCCGACACGAGAATATAATTGTCGGTGAGCAATGACAAGATAGGATATGCCCATCACTACACCAAAGTCTGTAGATTTTATTTGGGCTTTTGTTGTTTAAATCTTGTTATGGAGAAGATTTAATCCAATGTTCCCTTTTGCCATTCCCATCCATTGTAACCTCCTGAACCTCCTAACATCCTCGGCAGCTAGGTACCTAGACCCTAGAGGTACACTGAAGCGATACAACTGGAGTAGGTACCTAACCTGCTAACCTAAACTTTAAAACAAAGGGTAAGGCTGATTCACTCCTGCCGGACCCACCATAGTTCATCTAAGGTTATCTCTTCCGCATATGTAGTACGGCCGCGTCATATGTATCAGAAATGGCCGTTATTTATAAGCAGTAGGCACGAAAACGTGAGTGCTCTACGTGCTCTACATGCTTAAGAATATAATACTTACGATCTACCTTTATCTTTCCGTGAAATAATTGTATGTCTTACAACAATAGTACAGAGCCCATCGATGTACATTGTAGATAGGTACCTAATGCACCGATGAGCTTCATCTCATTACCGATACTAAAAGGTTATCAGCTCATAGGTTGGAATGAACGATAACTCAAGTATCGTAGCTGCATAGCTATCTGTGAGGTTCTTGTTACGATAATCCTAGAAGATTCCTCTTGACGGAAAGAACCATCAGAATCCTTGTTCGCCAATAAGGATTAGTAATAGCAAAAGTAAGACTCGAAAGCTTGGGCCCACTCACGGGATACGGAGCTTGGTACATAGGTACCGTGTATGTCTACCCCACCTCAGCCTGTCAACCTGCCGCTTGTCTTCAATCCTACATCTCATCATCTCACCTTTCACCTCCATCAATCTCACCTGATATACTCTGTTCCTAGCTACAACTCCGAAGAATTGTTGAATCTAAATCAATATCAAAATGGACTACGTCAACCAACGCGTAGCCCAACAGGCTGCGAAAGACCCTTCGGATATTTAGTATGTTCCCTATCAACCACCTAGCATCTAACCTCAAAACTCCGGTACCTCCGGCTAACAAGACTACCAACTATCTAGCAACGGATTTGTCACGCCGCTCAACATCATCCTCGCTGTTATCACCCTCTACACGACATACCTTCTCTACAAGCCATCACCGCCAGCAACGCTTCCGCGCGAGCCGCCTGCCATCGTCTTCCGAACCTTCACCCCGCGCACTCTATTACCCTACAATGGAACGAATGGTATGCCGGTATTCCTAGCTGTTCGCGGTCGTGTATTCGACGTCTCTAGCGGCGGCAACTTCTATGGACCTGGCGGGCCCTATGAGAACTTCGCTGGCCGCGATGCTAGCCGCGGCCTAGCCTTCCACAGCTTCGCTGAAGATATGCTCACTAAAGATCTTGACGGACCTCTAGACAAGCTAGAGGGCCTCGGCCCAGAAGAATTCGAGAGCTTAGGCGGCTGGGAAGACAGATTCTTAAGCAAGTACATGGTTGTAGGAAAATTGGTCGCCCAAGGCGATGCGTGAACCACCCTTCCACACATTCGCTATGAAGATTACGATATAGAATGAGCGACGGTCATGTTCTCAAGCTCTCGGTCTTTCATGGACATAGTTGGTCCTACTAGGACCAATCTTGTTTTTACCTCATCTTTACCTCATCTTTATAAGATACAAAATAAAAAGTTTGCTATCTTAGATCTATCAATACTACCGTTCGACCCGGTGCTTTCCATTCATGTTGGCATAGATGATATGCTGACATAATCAAAAGTTTCACTTAAAAACGTTCAAGCCTTCCGGAATATATTGTATTGGATGTACTATGATTTTGAAATTCGCGCGATGCCGTTGTATCAAACACCAGATAATCTGTTCGTTTATGGTTATCCTAATATGCCTCAACAGGCAATAGTTGCATAATGAACCACAGGCAAGCAGCTTGCGATAAAAGAAAGTTTACTTACCTTAGGTAGGTAGGTGACTAGGTTTAGTAATACATGATAGGTGCCGGTTCAATATCTCGAAGCGAATTACACCTGACATCAGTCTACTGTCGAACCTCCCTTCATTATAAGTCTAGTGAGTAACAACTTCTATAACTCCCGAGGTCGGCAGAAAGCCAACGATTGTCAATCTACTGATCTACTGATTCAAAGTAGGTACCTCCACAGGTAGCTTAACACTGTATCCACGTTGTTATTTATTATCCCATCCTATCTTTCCTGTTTACATTTAGTAACTTTCTCCCTTTTACTCAATTCCACGTTTACCCCTGAGATCGTAATCTACTTTCAATATTCAAAACAATAGAAACAATTCACTTGCTCTTTGACATAATACAATACTCTATCATTTTCTTACTGTGCCTCACATTATAGCTAGTCGCCTTTCTAGCGGGATCTGCTGATGTTGGGTTTCCAGCTCTTGCGAACGAACACGGTCATCTACAACTTCGCCAAATGGTACTGCTATCTTCAAGAATACAATAATCAATGATGATCACATCAGGGTTTGCAGTCCTAGGACCTTTTGTTATCCAACTACGTGGCATGCATTCATGATTGAGCTTGAATTATGCCTTCTTGGTCGGAAAAAGGCTTTGCCTTACATGCTCAAGCCAAATGAATATCGAGCTTTCGATCACTAATGCACGACTTAAACGCGATTATCAGCATCTAATATGAGGTCTGACAGTATACCCAAAGCTAGCAATTCGACCGTGTAGCTTAAGTAGTTATGGCGCCCTGCTGGTGTTGCAATTGAAGAAGTCGGGGTTTCCAACTGCGCTGTTGTGCATCATTGCTTTGAAGTTGACACACCAAACCGTTGGGTCCTGACCGTTTCCAGAAGATTTTCCGTAATAATTAGAAATATTACTATAAGACTCCACGGAGTGCTAGAAAGTATTATAGTTTCTCACATATGGTAATCAGCGCAAGCGGTGGAATCTATAGTCCTAATTGTAAGGTCAGGTGTTGCCTTCGTAATACTCTGTGTACTTGGAGCTGAAACCTGGTACGGATGTAAGATAAAGTCCATACGCATTCACATATGCCTATGATAACACCACTAGGAATAATAGCGAATTTCGCGTATGACTAACCTCCCATGTCGTACTTTAACAGCAAGCGCTGATTGAAAAATAGTTAGCTGTCAAGGTAATGAGGTCGGTACCACCAATTCTACTATACCCTTAAGTGGGTTTATATACCTAGATAATTTTCATGCAAACAGACCCTTAGACATCTACGTACACTTGCTGACTTACACCTCGTAGACTCGAGATTCTAGGACGACCAAAGTCCCATCATGTTCTCGGATGGGATACCCGAATGATTTGGGTACAAGGCTGAGAGGCTGGACAACACAACTGTGAGCCATCGAGTTTAAATATGGTATCGGGTGATCTATGTAGATAGTGTTAAAGGGGTTGGTATACATGTTGAGGCCCTTATATATATAATCAACTATCGGAGTGTTTTCATGATATAATAGCCTTCATCAGTTCGAATGAGCTCATGCTGGGTCTTGATGGTTCGATGTGAAAATTTTATGAGATTTCGGGGGGGGTTTTGTTCAAGAAGATTAAACCCCCAAGAAGTCCCGATGTCAGAATATGTCATCCTATTAGAATAGGTAGGTACATATCGGATAATTCACGTGATTCACGTGATTCCTGACCAATGACCTTCCTAAACCGAACACTTCCCTTATTTGGCTACTAATCAAATCGTTCAATCTAGACGCAGTTAGTTTGACGTTTTAACCCTCCTGCATGTGCAACCACCCCTGACATGTGAGTTGTTCATTTTCCGCTACCGCTATGCCTTTTCCTAAACGCTAGGTATTGATAAAACCACAAGCGCACTTGAATCTCTCCACTTCTCCTCACCTCTTAACTATACTAGCACTTTTCAACTTGATTGTTAAAGCTCGTCGCTAATAACTAGCCTCTTAGTATGGCTAACAATGAAACTACTGGACCAGCCGCTGCGGCTGAGGCACCCGCGACGACGTCACCAGGGGGGACTAGTTTGGCCCAGGAACCACCAGGCGTGATAGAAGGTACAATTGAGGCTGATCCGCATCAGGTAAGGATACCGAATATCCATGTTCTATGCTAAGAACGTCGTGGTACATGCAATTGACTAACAATCGACGCCAAGGAGGAGGAAGAAGAAGAATTCGATGATGCCGACTCTGCACTGGGAGGTGGCGATAAGTAAGAGACGCCGTTCTTGATGAAAATGTCATGTCTAATGATTGGTAAAAGCGCGAGCTCAACTGCATCCTTGACCGAAAGTATCTTGGAGTACCGCACGCTTAACGGACGCACGTTCCATAGTAGCAGGCTTGGAGTTGACAACTACTGGGGCCCAAACGATGAGCGGCAAAATGAGGCAATGGATATGAAGTGAGCCTCAGCGATCCTGAATGGCCAATGCTTTTCATTTTCTCACATCGTTGTAGTCACCATTTCATGACGCTCTGTCTTGGCGGTAAACTCTTCCTCTCGCCTTTAAAAGATAACATACAAGTTCGTGTTCACATCTATCTTATCACGTGTATAGCTACCTGCTAATCATTAATAGAAAGTGCTTGACGTTGGAACCGGGACAGGTGACTTATATTTCCTGCCCTTTATTATTTGATCACACACTAATCGATCCGACTAGGGTTGTGGGCAATGTAATCAAGAACTATTATGCGATGTGTTACTCCTGAAATACTAATTAGTCTGCAGTGACATGGCAGATGAACATCCTAATTGCGAGGTTATCGGAACAGACCTGTCTCCAATCCAACCCTCATGGTGCCCACCGAATGTGAAGTTCGAAATCGATGATGCACAACAGCAGTGGACTTTTGCGCCCAACAGCTTTGATTTCATACACATGAGATATATCGTAGGTGGCATCACGGATTGGACAGCTTTGTTCAAGGAGGCTTATGCCGCTCTCAAGCCCGGTGGGTGGGTAGAGAACTTTGAACCCGAGGCCGACTACCGTAGTGACGATGGTACCCTGAAGCCCGACTCGGCGTTTTATGTGTGGCGTGACTTGTTTGACCAAGGTGGAAAGAAACTAGGTGTTTCTTTCACGCTCATCACGGACAACACGCAAATCAAGGCTCTTGAAGAGGCTGGTTTTATAAACATTACTGTCAAAGACATCAAGGTGCGTTATATCAGTCTCAACTCTACAGACCACATTTATTGAATTTGATGAACCTAAAATATTCATTGATTCTTACTATATCACAGGTTCCGGTAGGTAGCTGGCCAGCCGATCCAAAGTTAAAGGAGATTGGCCAATGGTTCCAATACACCCTCGAGCAGGACTTGGAAGGTAAGCGGAAACCTCCTCAGACTCCTGTGAATTGGTCCTATATTCTCTTTATTACTTAGGCTAATCACCTGTGCGTCGATCTAGGATATGTCATGTTCATGTGGACCAAAGTGTTGGGCCGTTCATTGGAAGAGATGCATGTATTTCTCGCGGCCTTCCGCAGAGAAATGCGTTCCAAATCGAATCACGTATATTTGCCCCAGCGTCTGGTGTATGCACAAAAGCCGGAAACTGCTTAGACGGCCTTCTCACAACTATGATTCACAAGTCTATGGTTTCTCTTTTCTTTTTCATGATGATATTATGTTGGACATATGTATCTTGTTTGCATTTACTCAAAAGTTGATGGTATACAAACATTTCCTCTCATTAATTTTAATACTCCAAGTATAATCATACCGCATTCACTCGCTGAGTCTTTGATCTGTATTGTTGCATCTACGCGAGTAAGTAGAGACCTAACTAGATACATTCATAGTACACTCCCTACCTTGTACCCACTTCTAAAAAGCCGGTTCAGGAAAGTTCCACAAGGCATCTTGAGTCTTTATTGGTTGAATTGAATTGCTAATTCCGGGTAACGGCTCACAAAAGTCTAAGGTTGAGGGGTTCTTTCCATCCAGGCGTCCTTCCAATGAGAGATGTTCTGTCTTGTCATGATGCGACTATACCAATGATGACGCTTACTCCTCCTAGAACTGCGAGCATCGACTTCCGGTGCGTAGTCTTAGCCCCAGGTCCAGGTGTGCCACCACTCGTTGCTGGCCCCCCGGCGGCGCCATTCGCGAACTGCACGGCGAAGTCGTAGGTCAAGCCAGAGGGTGTACACATCGTGCCAACCGCACAGTCCATCACAACGCTCCACTGCCCCGACGCGCAACGCTGCCATTGGTTTGTGAGGCAGTTCCACTGGCCCTCAGATCCATCGCAGGACGATCCTGACGACATTTGCCTCTTTTCAATCATTATTTCCCCGTTCATGGCGCTGTTTTCACTGGTTGCTGATGGACTTGTTATGTTTGAATTCGATAACGACAGGGAAGACGATGTTGAGGTTGACGATAATAATGGAGACGCGAACGTAGATGGTAGTAGGATGAGTAATGTGGTTAGGAGGAGCATGCTTGCCGAAGCTCTCACCTGTGTTTGCTGAGGGCGCATTGTGGTAGGTATCGAGGCAAAGACAGGACAGAAGTGTTCCCTTTCTGGGATTATGTTGTAAGGTTATCTTCCCCTAGGCTTTATGCTTGAGTGAGGGTCCGAATTTTCAAATATTTGGGGAATTGAACACATCAAGATATCATGATTAAGTTCATATTGTCTTCTATCCTTCTCATTCACCGCTATATATGTTTGTTCTCCGACGGTGATCCGGTCTGGAGCCGGAATTGTTGCCCGATACAACGTGGGCATATTTCATTGGTGAGGCGTCAATTTGGCTGCCATACACGTTGACCTAGGTACCTAATTTGTACATAAAAGCAATCTTGGTTCTCAAACTTCTTCTATGGAAGCATTAGAGATCAATGTTCCTGTCACTGATCCTTCAAGCACGGTTGACTAAGAGCACTTTGGACTCAATTGAAGCCCGATCGCCAGTTTGAAGTCCACCACACTACATCTGGAGCAAAGTGCAACTCTCTCCACATAGCGACTCTTCAGCATACTGTTCGATAAATGGGTTCTCGGCATCCTAGAGTTTTCAACTACTACTTCTAACGTTCCCCAGTATTCCACTACTGTGGCATTGACCATAGCTTGCCACCGCTTATGCCTCTCGGATCCCATTCTAAAACACTTTATCGCACCAAGGGTTATCTATCAACTCGGCAAAATCGTCACCAAGTACTCATCTGCTGTTTGGGTTCTGACGATGCCATGATTAAGGCAGGTCAGGTAGTTATAAAGGACTTTCTAGCAGATCGCAAATGGTCAAGATGTCCATCGGCATATATATAAATTAGGAAGAACAGTATTGAGCTATCATGGTCTTGAGTTATTCCTATGTTGACAAATATGCGAGCTCTCACACATCTAATTATCAACAGTACCATGACGTTTTGTTGCCGCACGTGAAGCTCATCAATGGGCCAATAATCCGGCATCGCCATTCACATATCTTTCATAAAGTGTCAGACTTATAAGAAACATGAGAGGACCAAGATAAAACTGCTTCTTTTCCTACACTTGTGCTGCTCTTGATTCATCAGACAACGGTCTAAAATGTTATATGCCAACCACAACCAGGAAGAAGTCCTCGACGTATCCCATTTCCGTCCTTAAACGTGCTGACTCCCATCAGATGTTGATTTTCTGATGATTGAATATTGCGCTGCCTTATTAAGGAATAAATAATTACCTAGGCTAAATATCGGAGGATTTCTCACGACTCACATCTTTCTAGTTAGCCTAGCTAGGGCCCATCAAATATTATAGGAGAGAGAACTCCACGGCCCTACGTAGATCATACTTGTCCCTAATAAGGTGATATCGAAATTCAACAAAGCTGATACAAAATAGCAGCCTACGATGTTGTACATAATTCTGACTTTCGGTATACTTTAAATGTTGCCAATATTATGTGTCAAAGTCTGAGGTATTCACGATAAGATGCACTAGATGAATCGAAGTAGGTTCAGCTCGCGAGACGGGTTACTTTCGATAAAATGCTCTTCATTTGGATCGTTAGTCTTAAAACAAACACGTCTACAAGCAATTTTCAATGATGCATTCAACAAGTAATTTTTCATTGTTCTTACATAGGCATCCGAACAGCTATGAAACACAGTTTCCGAAATTTACCTGCTCTGTTTCGATATCTGGGAAACCCCCCCTCTCCCACACCTTTTTTTTCAACCTCAAAAACAATTCAATAGTTCCAGTATTGTTTTTCTTTGACATCCAGGTTCTGTTGATACTCCAGTCAAAAGGCGGGCTAAGGATGACTGGCACGAGCCCTGCAAGACGCAGGCTTTACCTCCACCGCCCCTACTTCCTTGCGATTGAGACCTCCATTCCGCACAAACTATATCCTTTAATTTCCAGAGTGTCGCTTGAGTATCATTTCCGTTGCCTGGGAGATATTGCCTCTATACCCTAGGTAGTAGAAGTAATAATCGAGGACCGTGAGTGGGCGAAGCAATTGACCTTGGATCTCGCGTATGAAATAGACAAGTATCAAGCGGTTGTTTTCAGGTATATTTGCGGCCTCCATCTCCGACAAGAGGCGACGTTTATCGTCTTCGTCCGCAGAAGTCACATTCGCAGACTGTGAGGGGGTATCCTTCGTAACTTTTGGTTGTGCTTTCGGTAGCGCTTCTGTATGTGCTTTTGGCATCGTGATCTTCTCATGGTCTGGGCTCGGGTATAGGAATTCGTGTGTACCTCGCCACGGGATAGCTGCCCAACTTGCCCAATTCTTGATCAACGCCAATTCTCGCTTGGCTTCCAATTCTGTGTCACCGTCTCTCGCAATCTCCTGGTATAACGTCGACTCTGACCAGTTCTGTAGTCCATCTTCGTGCATAAATGCCCTTGCTGATTCAATGGCTATCCAGCCGCAACTCATAAGCATTGACTGATCAGGAATGCTCGCCTGGGTAAAAGTGACATGCTTATTGTCCATACCGTTACACTCAAGGAATTTGCAAAGGTTCTGTTGCAAGTTGAGTGTTCTTCCATCACGATCGATCGGCCACGAGTCCTACATCACAGCCATTTTCGCTCGATGGTCATAGATAACTAGACCCCAGTGTTGTAGACATCCGCCGTGTACAGGGAGCACTAGAAATTGATGTTTATCAAGAGATTCGCGATCTCGCGAAAACATTCGGCGTGGCACATATGTCTCTGGGGCGCGTGCTGACATGAGATCACCAGTTGGAACCCATGCGCTTGTCCGATCCACTGCTAGTCGAAGGCCGACTTCAATTTCTTCACTTCCAAGGAACAGGTTGGTGATATCTTGTGCAGCCTGGTAGTTCAGTGCTTCTCGCGACATCTCAGCTAGGTTGAAGGCATTGGCAACCTGGAATAGGTGTTGCCGACCGTTAAAATTGAAGTGCAATCGCGTAAATTCTTTGGTCCAATTCTCTATCCATTCATCAAATCCAATCTCGCCTTTGACGCGTCGTCGTGGTAAACGATCATTGTATCGATAGTGGCGTAGGTCTGGTTGGCCGAGATCTGTCTCAATGAATGGGTATGCTTTCATGGCATCAGTAGTCATTGTTGGTGAGTCAAAATCCAAGCCGGTTTGCTTGGTCTCGCATTGATTTGTAGACTCCATGACGGCGGTGTTAGTGGCGTGCCTGAATCACCAGTATTGTTAGCGCTCAGGGATCTAGGGATAAAAAATAAAAATAAAAAGACATAGCGTAGGGCTGAGATGCCCAGGTTTACATACCATATATTTTGTGTTGGTGCTTGGCTGGTAGGTAATAGTTGCGATCTAGTCTAGGGTAATTGATTGGATAGAGACGATGGATCGACGTTGTTGTGGGGTGGTGCAGTTCCAGCACGATGGTAAAAATCTTTTGTGGCTTTGAAGATCTGCATCTAAGTACGTACTTAGACCGCGACGTCTTGGGGTACGAAACTGAATTGAAGCTTTCAGATGTAGGTACCAAGGTGTTCTTGGGCTGAAATGCGCGTTGGCGATCATTCACCACGGATGTTATTTCAGATTCATCTACATTTGTCAATTCTGGGGGTGGGGTCATAGGTACCTATGCAAGTCACCCCCCTATTTATCCAAGTTATCTCCCGGACAACCATCACATGTGGGTTACCAAAGGTATGAAGTATGGATAACAGAAAAGGAATCTCGGCTCCGGGAACCAGAAAAATGAACCCTAGTGATCACCTGCAGCTTTAAGCTTCAAGTTGATATTTACACAAAGAAAAATTCATGGTAGCTTACTTGGTAATAACCCTTTCGAGATAACCCTTGAACATCAAGAGGCGTGTTTAATAGTATCATCAATCACATGCCTCCTAAAGGTACTACGCTTAATGGTATAGAGGGATTTTAATTTTGTTAATATACGTTTTTATAGGTGTAAGCTTTCACAGTCTAAATAACTCGTCTTTCAAACGAAGGCCATTGCTATTGTGCAGCATATAGCGAAATAGGTACATTACTTACATGTAGAAGACTACTTGAGGGTAAGTGTGATATACTTCATTGCCCCCTTGAGAATCATGGGTGACAAAAGTTTCGAGATTTTCTATATTAAAATATTGATGAGGAACCTTGATATGGCTGCAAAGTCACCGAGGATATACTCTTTCAATGATAGTTGATCTTTTTTTAGTATATTGTGCTGATCTAGAACGGTACAATATTTTTCTCTCGGCAAGTGGTAAAATTAATATCCACCTTGCCTTGAACTCGAAGACGGGATGCGTTCATTATTTCACTTGAAAATACCTTTTCTTATAACGTATTTTGACCTTGCCCCCACCGTAGCCTTAAGTAAAACACACAAGAAAAGACGTTAAACGCGATTTGGCTAATTTGGACCAATCGGCCGTTCAAAATGAATCATTTCCTTTTCTAATTCGGTCTCCTCGGCTTTCAATAAAACAAGTAGCTTCGTACCTAAGCATTCCGCAAGTCATTCTGCATTTCGCTAAATAAGGACGCATAAAAATCCCGACAATCTGGATTTAAAGTGTCATTTCCAACTCCATGGTTCGTTCAGTTTAGGCTAGCACTTGATCCGAGGGCTCGGGTCTTGCGTGAGCAACATCTGCTTGACGGCCCGTACCTAAAGTTACCCCTGATCGAAATTGACGTGCAAGGTGATCACCACTCGTCTACCTGTATAAAGCTTATTAGCAAGTTTCTTTCAATGTCAAAGTCGATGATTCTTACGATTTATCATATGATCAAACTCAACCTCGTCGGCGAACAAGTAGCAAAGCTAGTTCGTACCTAAGTTGGCTGAGTTGGTGTACGCAGAGGCGGTATCCACCTAAAATAGGGCAGACTTCTATGAGCCTGTTCTTAGGCAAACATCCGGTTCGGATGATTTCTTCCAGTGACCGAGGACAATGATGATCGAAGTATAGTATATAGTATATATGACAAATGAATGATTATATAACGCTAGATGAAACATAAAGAACAATATCATAGCTTATTTTCTTGATTTACTAAGAAGACATGAGATAACTACCTGGTTATCTCAACCGCGCGGAGTAAGATGAACAGCACAGCACTGAATTGACCAATAATGGCTATCATTCTTGGCAGCATTGTAGATTAGTTTCCTATAATGATAATGAATAGCAATATCTATAGGAATACTACATCTGATTTCAAGGGGGGTCATGACAACTACCAGCTAACGGGGTAAGAGAGTGCTAAGAGGGTCTGGCTTGCTAGTGGCGAGGAGACCGAGAAACAGCTGGCTAGCTGGGCCAAAAGGGCCGCCGAAGAATCCCGAGTCATGGTGAACATTTTCTGACACCCAATCGGCTTGCAGGATGACCATGTGGGTGTAACGTGATAATCAACGCTATCGCATAGTCTTCCATCGTTGGCTCCTCTAGCACTTATGATCACCAGCTCCATGCGGCGTGGTGGTTAGAGAAGGATCCTCAAACAACTCTTAGAGACGCAAAGGTTAACTGACGACTAGGATATTTCTTAGGTTCACGTCCGAACGCCCGATGTTACAATCACTAAGACTATCTTTAGGTGTGATGAGTTGTTGGAATAGTCATAGTCGAGCTGCCAAGTCGGAAGAGCATCCCAAGGATCACTTCAAGGCCCAGAATAATGGTTCTTTCCCCACTGTTGGGCGTGAATACATATCTCTACTAGTGGGTTTGGTTTCCTGCATATGCAATGTGCATCTGGAGACGACTACCGCATGGCCATGAGCGGCTCTCATGATAGCCATGATCTTCTAGCCAGTTATGGGGCCGTATAATGATTACGTTGTGACCACGGGTGGAAGATACTGGTCTGCTCAAGTACAAATGGTGTTTCTTCCGCTTCTATAACTGATATCTTTTTTGGCATACCTTATTCCTCTGCACAGGTTGATTTCGTACAGCTGCAGTGTAGTATTCCGTTGAAACTCCAATCTTATCACAATGTCTAAAACTAATACCTCCTTGCGTTTCAAGCTGAGCATTAAGAAGCCAAGCTTCAATGGTCTTTCTTACTTCATTCCTGGATATAAATCCCTATTCAGTCAGTCTTCTGCTGCGTCGAAATCATCAATCAAGCTTGATACTTCTTCCTCTCCTCAATCTATTACCACATTCCCAGTTTCTGTACACAAAGATGAGCCTCAAATCAACCAGGGCGCCATTGATGCCCGGAGCAAATTCCAGCATCTTCTTCCGGAGACCGAATGCCGACCTCATTCCGCAGGGCCATACGGCAACTTCTTCGCCATCTGCTGGCCAGACAGTATAATGGAAAGGGTTAGGTTAGCTACTGAAATCATCGAAACGCTGTGGTTGTACGACGGTAAGTGAAAGCTTGACCCCATTAGCCCGTCAATACCGACTAATGATATAATAGATGTCATCGAGGATGTACCGCATAACGGGGCTTTAGAAGCGCATGCTCGCGTTCGAGATTCAATAGTTGGAGCGCCAGAAAAGAAAAGCTCGAAGCGTCATATCGCTAGTCTCTTCAAGGATTTCGGTGAACGCGTGTCCAAGATGGATGAAGAGGGGTCACCACGTGTCATCAGCTCATTGAAATCATACCTGGACAACTACGACAGCCAAAAGACCCCTTTCACGACCATCGAGGAATATACCGAGTTCAGAAGACTAAATGTCGGATTTGGGTTCGTTTTCTGGCCCCTTTTTCGAAATCGTCTGCCTGGTATTCTGACGCTGCTTTAGGATTATGGAAGGCTTTATGCAATGGACCCTAGATATCCACCTTGATGAAAGCGAGATGGAGCTATCACGGGACTATTATCTATCTAGTGGGAGGGTTATGGGATTGACTAATGATCTATATTCGTGGACTGTCGAACGAACAGAGTCTGCAGATCGGCAATGGAACGCGGTGCCAATTGTCATGAAACAGTATAACATGACCGAGATGGACGCTACCATCTTTCTGAGAGGTTTAATCGTATATCATGAGCAACAGACCCGAAAGCTGGGTTTGGAGGTCTTAAAAAGAACTGGAGGGTCGCCTAAGATGGTTAAGTATGTAGACGCGATGGGACTGATGCTCGGAGGAAACTGTTTCTGGAGTGCGACTTGCCCACGGTACAACCCGGATCCATGACGAGGGGCGGAGGGATGACGGTGGTTTGGAGATAGGAAACATAATATATTAGACAGAAGGAATTCACACTTACAGGTTGCATTGATACATCAAATAAAGTCCTTTACCCCTGAATCATGCCGTGCGATTGGTGCCATGACAAAGTTCGAAGTCACAATTCTCGGCCACATAAAATAAAGAGAAACCTTCAACCTGGCTGATGCAGAGGGGAATTCACATATGGCACAAATATCGCAATAGATAATCTGGATTTATTGATAATCTTACCGCTAAGATGCCCCTTGGAATAAAGACTAATATTATACATCTCAGAACAAGAATTGGCTACTCTTTTTATTGGAAAATTATCTTAGGGAGGTATAACGACTGACTGCGGTGAAGCTAATAAAAGTGTTAATAATGCATGTTGCTACCGTTAAGTGTGGACTGCCCTGGCATTGCTCCGGGCACGCTTAGGTCTATCACTTACCTATTCAACTCAACTAGAGCTCTATTTGAAGACACGGTGAAATATTAATACAAGACAAAATCGGTCACCAGTCGGTCTGATTTTAGACATTCGTATACTCAACCCGGTATTGAGTCTCCTTCTGAATATGTCCCTGTGGAATGATATGCTCCTGGCTGGCTGTCTCTAGGTCGTCTAGCTTGACAGCAGGACCCATGTTCGAACGCAATTCCGACTTCTTCTTCGAGTGACCATAAGCACTGGAGCCATGACTGGTGGAATTTCCGAATGGGACGTATTTCAACAAGGGCCTCAATGCAGCAAGCGACGCGGTGAACAAGGTCAACCCTAGCTCCGTGATAGAACTAACAACCCAGTTAGTAATGGTTACATTCACAACGAAAATCCAACGTACTAGACAAATGTTGTGAGATAAGCGTTAGCAGCCTCTACACCTGTAGGGGCCTCTAGGTTGGCCACGTCGATAAGGTACTTTAGCCGGATGACGGTAGCGATGGAGCTCCTGCATAATTGTTAGTGCGTAAACCTAGACCGAAGATAAATGGATGTTTTCATACACCACGCCCAACCCGAGAAGGACAATGATCGATGCCTTCATCTTTGAACTAAGTTGGACACCTTTCAACAGAACCACAGGAAGACCCTTTCACAACACGATTAGCATACTTGAGCGGGGCAAGTGGTCGGGGTGTCTAACCGCATATAAGAAACTAGATGCTATGTCCATAGCCGAGATGGAGAATCCGGTATTCGCAAGGACGTACGCCGGCAAGCACGTTCCGGTACCTTCACCCCAGGCGACTGGTAGCGGCGTGCATTGGAAAGCGACAATGAGGGTGGTGACGATAGTCCATAGCGTCAGAATTACCATGGAAACCACCAGAAGTGCTCGGATTGGCTTGTTGGTGACGGCAATGCGGTACAGAACGAGGGCCACACTGATCTTAGCTACGTAGACGACAATAACATAGGCCAAGGTCGAGGCGACAAAGAACTAAAAGGCAGAGCGTGAGTCGATACAGAATCTTTCGCGCGCAGACTAGTGGGGATATTCACCTTGACTCCTGTGATGGGGTTCCACTCGGGCCGTACTTCATCTGATCCATAACCATTCGCCAATGAAACGAAAGTGAGGGCGCAAAGAGTGATATAGCCCGCCTGCGCGTTCTGTTAGCTTATGAAAACCCGCTATTTGAGTGTCCCTTACTAGGGCAGCAACCATAGCCCAATCATCATAACCGAACGATTTGCTCATGCGCGTCCGGACGAATACTCTCAGGCCGACAGCAATGATGTCGAGCACCAAGAAGACGATCATCGCCGGGGGTAAACTGTCGCGAGCCCACATTGTTGCATATAACGATCTGAACGAGAGACTTATTATGGTAGACCGAATGACAACAAAAGAAAGCAATTGAAGCAATAGCAATAGGATCCGAAAGGAATTTTAGAGGAGCAACGAGACCAGACGTGTTGATCTACTTAAGTAATAGCTATAATAACCATATGCTCTCTCCTGAGCGAGAAGAGTTTTAGGATGGCCACGGCTTGTCGATCAGACGATGTTCGCCGGTCCGTCTGCCGTGGAATTGGGAACTTCTAGTCCGCCGGCAATTACATACTTACAAGGCATTCGAAGAAATTTGCACGGTGTAATTCGATCCTTTGTAGCTCTATTGCAATAGAGGACGGACCTGGAGTTGGTCTTTGCGGCCCTTATCTAGTCGAGACATTCATGCGCTGAAGTGAAAAACCTAGGGTATCCCCCTGAATCAGCACGTGGCGGCTGATTAAAACACAAAGGAGAAGCCTGAGGGTTCGAATGGTTCGAATGGTATCGCGCGTTGTACTGCGTATTAAGGTACCAGGCATAAATAATGCAAGCCCCTTCAACCATCAGGCCGGGTTCAAGATTCTCACATTAGTCCTATTACGTGCGTAGTACTATTCTCGAATGCTTCCTTTTAATAAAGGGGTATTTTTGGGTAACCTAAGTAAACTCATGTCCTTTTTACAGAGTACACAAGGAATTCCTATTGGAACTCGTATACAAAATGACAATCATACCTAAGTACGGGATCCGTACCTACATGGGATTCAAAACAAATCTCACAGGAATATAAAAGTAGTTTTAACCGAGTAGGTTAGTATCTGAGGAAAATCCACTGTTCGTACCCTGATACCTTTCACAATCCATGCTGAAGGGTTTTTAGTCGCATGAACGCACTACCGTTCGAGGAAGGTGGGTGGGGTACCTTTCCCCGTCGCCAAGATGTCATCCAAAACGGCCCACAATCCGGGGCCAGCCGTCTTGAGATCCACCACTAAGGTTATTTCCCCGGGGGCCTAAGGCTTAGCCTTGACATTAGCTTACGTTAGTATCAACCAATGACATGAGCTAAGTGCCACTACTATGGTAGGGGGAAGGGTAAAGGTGGATTTCGGAAAGAACGCTGATTCGATAAGATGGGATTTCGGGACGAGCTAAGAAGGAAAAAAAAGAAAGAAAAACCGTTGTTGAAATGGTTACATCTGTGCCCGTAAGCACATTTTTCGACAAAACCTTCAGCTTCAAACGGAAATTCGTGCCGATAACATCTACTATTATGTATGTAACTTGTGATCTGTCATATAACCCTACGAATATGTAAATAAGTCTGGTTGTACATGGGATAGTACCTAGTGGATGAGATCAGAACCGCCGCGCACAGGGATAAGCTGTATTAGTCAAGTATGGGGGAATACATCCATCCATCCATACCAATTAACATTGCGGTCTAGTAACTTATTACGACGCTATTGGAAAATTGGAAAATTTTTAGTTGAGATTATTCTAGGAAATACGTAAGCTACCTAGGCGGCTGGGTATTTTCTAAGCTAGTGACGAAATAAGTTAGCAGTTGCCTAAAAAGAGAGGCGCCAAGTTCTCGAAAACCACAGGGATTAAATGCCCGACTGCGGGAATACTTACGCAGTAGGGGCATTAGTAGTAGTATTTGGGTACGAGAATAAATTAATACAAGTAGATGAAAGAAAAGTTCAGCCGTAAGAAATTGTCAAGATTTCTTATATTACCAAAGATATCCTTGAAGTCTTGTCGATTACACTTTGACCTCGGCTCCTCGAGGCTCGGATAATGTTTATACGTGGTGATAACAAGCTTTCCCAGCTTTCCCAGTTCCATTGAAAATAATAAGGCTACATCCTTAGGTAATTTACCTACAAACGAAGTCCTAACACATAAGCTACGCACTCTGTCGGGTTTTTTTCTCTGTTCTTACGTGGCACGGCATTTAAGGTTACCTACTCCCAAGTAAGATCATACATATGGGTCTTACCCAGGTACTATACCTATGTGGATACCTACCTAGGGCACTTGGGTATATTGACCGACTATTTCCAAGTGCTTATCAACTAAGTCTTAAGTACCCGTAAACAAATAAAAAATGGAATATGAGGTGGACAAGAAGAAAATACACGTACACTAGCTTTATGCTCACAAAATGGCGTCAAAAAAAACGATAAAAAAAAAAGAGCGATGACCGGTACCAACGTTTGGTAACAGTGGTTGGCATGGGCCGTTTATTTTGACGCTATTCGCGCTGGCTAGTAGGTCTAGAACTTATATTCGACTTTTTATTTAAAGAATTCACTAACTGACTAAGTACTTGTTGGCCCATATTCGATTCGAAACCTTGAAAAGCGGCTGAATACTTTGTTAGATAAGCGATATTCGGCGGTGATCGGCGGGATCGTCGTGTGATTAAGGAGGACTGCAGCAACAGACAGGGAGGCATACGTGCACCAATAATCTATCAAGGATACCAACATACAACCATGAGCTGACTTATCATGGCACTGAACATCATTTTTGTATCTGCGTAGCCCGACACCCCCTGAACTGTGCTGGCTAGTGTCATGGCCTACCTCCCAGGGCTAGTAACCATCGCGACATCTTACCCCCCGCTTAAGCTTGTGATCTGTAACTTTACCGAGCCAGAATTCTTCATTATCTCTGGAAGTGAATCATAGTATGTAGGAGCCTACCCCATCTTGGAAACTTACGGTGTATGCACGAATTCCCATTTGGGTTGAACAACCACGAATTCATTGAACTCTGCATGAGTGAATGTCGGGCATGAATTTGCAGTTATTTGCTTGAGTCGAAGAAGTTTAAAGGTCTAGGTTCCTGGTGCGACGAGGGGATCCCAATTTCTTCAGTCTATCCTTTAACAACTCCATAACACAAATTCCACAGAAATGGCAGAAATAGAGCTTCCCACGGTCCCAGAGGAGGTCACGGCTTCGTGGCTTTCTGGAGTGCTAGGGGCCAAGATAAAATCGATCAATATCAAGAAGGTCGTGCCAGGAACAGCTAGCAAGATCTACGTCACCGTCGAATACGAGGATGCAGACGCCGACAAGGCTGCACCGAGACCAACCGACCTCTGTCTCAAGGGCGGCTTCAACCCCGCCTTTATCCAGCAGTTGCCCTGGGTCGTCATGATTTATCAGCGCGAGGTTGAGTTTTTCAACCAGGTGGCCCCGTCTCTCGATCACATGGAGCTCCCCAAGTCATGGTGGGCCGGGCAGAATGCCAAGCAAGGCATAATAGTTATGGACGACCTCGCTGCTCAAGGGTGCGAGTTTGGTGATCCCACTGAAGCTTGGCCAGTTTCGCAGGTCCAAGCTGGCCTCGAACAACTCGCCGCCCTCCACGCTAAGACTTGGAATGTCAAGCCTGAGGAATACCCTTGGCTTACGTCGGACTATGACCAGGCTATTCTCACTCTGATGAACACCTTTGATACCGTCGTAAATAGCGAGGGCCGACCAACTATCCACGACTACCTCAAGAACCAAGAGCGCGTCACCGAAGTTCTGAAGAAGCATTACGCCTCCAGAAATCCTAAGTTCCGATGCCTGTTGCACGGAGACGCTCATGCCGGAAACACGTACCTAGACAAGGGCGCGCCTAGGTGGCTCGATTGGCAGATGATCCATATCGGATCAGCCTTCCATGATGTGTCTTATTTCATCGCCGGAGCTCTGGCCATCGAGGACAGGAGGGCTCACGAGTGGGAACTTGTTGACCATTACCTCGAAACATTACACAAGCTTGGCGCACCGGCTTTCTCGAGTAAAGACGAGGATGTCTTACAGGAGTATCGCAAGTCATTCTTGGCTGGTATCGGCTGGATCATGTGTCCCTATGAGATGCAACCTAAGGAGTGTGTACATTCGATGGCGGTACGGTATGCGGCGGCTCTGGACGACCATAAGGTTCTTGAGCTCGTTGAATCACTTCCTGCCGTTGCATGAGGCTGGGGCAAATGGAAAGATAACTATGGCTTGGGAGAGAGCTCATCTACGGCGCAGCATAGTACCGGGGGTATGAGCCAGCCGGTATAGGACAAGGTTCTATTTGGTAGAGAACTCCCAGGGATTATGTTAGAACTCTAATCAAGTATCCCAACATTTTTAACTGATCGGTCCCTTGTTTATGAGATAAACTTCTGAGAGATCTGCTCTTGGGGGGCGGGCCTACACTAAAGTACAGTGTCTGAGATTAGGTATTTTGAAGATAATATTTGGTCCGGATGGCGATAGCATCCTTCCGAAACTCACCATACACCTTGCTCTAATAACGTAGGCCTGTACATACTCTCTGAGCCTTTGAGATTGAAGACGCTGGTTCAGTATAGCAAATAATTCTTGGCAGCATTGCTAACTAGCTACCTACTTCGGTAAATACATTTGAAAATCATATGCGTTGCCAAAATCTATAGGTTGACGGCAAACCAGAGGATGATGACCCTGCCTCCGTCTAGCAATTGCGACACTGCTGCGTATGTATTGCTTCCAGCCTGTTGTGGAGATTATAAGTATGGGTTTGATCCCACAGTTTTGTAGCGATTCCTCTAATTTCAGGGGTAGGAGTTCGGTTAGCATTCATTGGAGAACTGCATATTTGCTAGTTTCAATTCATGCTACGCTGTCATCTCTACTTCCCCCGCAAATTTATCTCCCATTCCCAAATCAACGCCTATCATAGCATCATCATACGCTAACTGGACCGCGTTGATCAAGACAGTCAGGCAGCTGGGGCATTTTACTCGTTCAGAATCCAAGGCACTGCATTTTAGGGGTGGGTAAAGAAAGCTCAAGGGCTAGTATGGGCCATAATCATTTATTCCCAAGGATCTTTTGCCGCTAAATATTTGCATAATACCTTGTTCATTAAAAGTCGACTCCAGCAGCTCCAGGCAATCCCAAAACCAGCACAACACACGATTATTTGCTTATCCTTGGTTCTAAAAAAGCATCGATGGAAATTTTAGTAAGATTAAAGTTTCCCAGAAATTGACCGCGTTCATAGATTCAACTACCATGGTAATTTGAGGTGGGCTCGTGTAATCCTCATCCATGAGACGATGAAGCACTGGCTATTAGAACATCCGTACTCTCGTCAATCTCATAGTGGGACTGGGAAATACCAACTGAAGAGCTGATCAGGATCCCACTTTCGCTTCAAACGCGTCAGGTTTGGGAGCTTCCGTGGTGTATACCAAGCATCTACGCCCTCATCGCCGTGGGCAAAATTCACATATACGGAGAGATGCTCAAAGCCACTAGGTCGTCTAGAGTTAGTGATCATTTCTCTCGCAAGTGTTTGAGTGGTCCGTCAAGGGGTCCTCAGCGATATTTGGAACCAGATGCTCAGATCAGGATATGTTCCGAGTATAGACGAGAGTGGAACATATGATCTTACTTGTTACTTACCTCATTGCCTGGAACTGTGCTCGTGCGGTCTGGATCAAGTCGTTGACAGGCACGTCTAGCGTCGAGTTGGGGTAATAGCTTTCCAGGAGTCTGCATGTCGTGATATCTTAGTTTAAGAGTTGCCAGGCCTTAATGCTAAGGAAGCTTGGACTTACAGATGAGTCTTGATCTCCCGGTGGGGATAAGCCGTCTGGTAATCGGGAACACTCAGGGCTACGGCATTTGGGTACCGATCAATAGTGAAAGAACCGTTGAATTCCGGGTATTTGACGGAGAAATCCGCTAGCTTGTTAAAGTATGACACGAAGCTCGGAACGTCCGTCTGCTTCAACCCAATAGCGTAGCCGTTAGAGTATTGGCCAGGAACACACTCCGTCGTGTCAGCAATTGACAACGCACTGAAGAATTGGGGCCACGACACTTCGTTCCTAGATGTTGACAGGGGTCCTGCTTCGGCGAAAGGTGTCAAGTATTTCTCTGCTTCTTCGGCAGACCCGAAATATAGCGCGTTGGCAACAATTTCCATCTGAGTGAAGTTATAGTTCGCAGGTAATATATTTTCTCACGCCACTCGATAATAATCGTGAACTGACCTGTTTAGTTGTTCGATTGAATTCAGCACCAACAGTGATTGCCAACTCATTCGGAATATATTCATCGAACGACTTTACTGCCTCCCATACCGATCCATTCTGGTTCCCAGGGTAGACCAACGTCGTGCTGGTGGCATTTCCGCCGTTGACGGCATCATATACGCGGAATGTGCTGGACGTAACGATCCCGAAGTTCATACCAGCACCCCGTATCCCCCAGAATAGATCGGCGTGTTGCGTTTCGGATACCTCTACGATATCTCCCGTTGCTGTCACAAGACGTACTGATTCGAGGGCATCAAGGGCAAGACCGAACAGGCCTTCGAAGATACCTATTGTCCCACCAAGCATTGCACCGGTGACTCCAACACAAGGCGAGTTGCCCATTGCTATATGAAGGCCGAAAGAGACATTCAGCCCAAAATGTTCTCCCAAGTGCATGTACCAGAGAAGAATATGATAAGAACTAGGAAGACATGGCTTACGTAACATCTTTCCTGCATAGTAAAGGGGCTCGTACAATTGAGAGAAGTTAACGGCCCCGCCAATGGTGAGCAAGTCATTTGCAACGTCCAGGTTAACTGAGTTGAAATTACTGAGGTCAATCTCGATGCCATACAATCCCTCTAGAGTAGTCGAGGCACCATGGCCACGACCGGTAGCGAGGAAGGATATATTGTGCGCCGCTGAAACTCTGACAATGTGTTGAACATCTGCTTCAGTTGCCGGCTTGATCGCACCATAGAAGGCCGGCTCGGCGTAGAGAGTCCATCGCTGAGTCACTTGCTCGATGAAGTTAGAATCAGAGATATGTATAATTTGGGCTCCCGGAGACAGTCCAGGCCCGTAGAGATCGACAAGTTCAAAAGAGGTTAAGCAGCCAGCGGTTACAACAAGTCCAAAACTGGCTGATAAGACATTTAGCAAGGAACTGCGAGCCATGTCGAGCTTAACGCAACCAGATGGAATATTGGATTATGGATCGAGACGACGGTACGCTAGAAAGGCTCTTCGTTATCATGGAAATACATTGTTTATTAACAACCAATGCTGTGTAACGGATGTGGTTTCGGATACCGGATCTTTGTAGCCATCCACCTCGTCATCAATATAATGGAGGCGTTTTTCAGCATCAATTAGGTATATTGTCGATAGGGTGAATACCCGGTATTCATAAATGACGGAGAAAAGTCATGACAAAATTGGATTAGGCTTCTAGTAATTTTGTCAATAATAGGACGTAAAATACTCCGTTGTAACCAGCCGTCTTCATAACTGACATCCAGAATGCTAGAGTTAGAGACGGCGCGAAATGGGAACACGGGTAGCTACTCTCCTGGGGAGGTGTCCAGGTTTGGCAAAGGCAGGCTGCGGTATCCTTACTGTCTTCGTATATGCGCTTATAAAGTCCTTGCATTAACGCTTTTGGATGAAGAAAGATGCTCTGTATTATAACTTGTAGATGTGCTAGCAAATGCTTGCTACCCCAGGTATTACAGATGTCTAGTTCAATGAAAGCTCTCGTTCTTCGTAGACCCGATGACCTGAGGCTAGAACAGGTCTCAAAACCGATAGCGTCACTAGGCTGCAGTTCGCGTTATCGCGACTCCTATATGAGAATTTGTGGTTCGCTCAATACTATACGATAATGATGACGACCAGCTTTGCTGACTACTTTGTAGTCTAAAGTAATTGCTAGCTCAGTGGGCTCCGTTTCCTTTCCACATTCCTATCCGCAAATCTTCGGGACCTGCTGCATTGGACACGTCGACTAGGCTGGCCCGGATACCAGTTCTCTAGAGCTAGGGCAATTAGTATTCTGTGCCGTAAGTAACATCGGATATTAGCCCCTGCCCCTTTTGACTTATTCAAGAATTCTAAACTTCGTATTCAAGCTGAATAAGGACCTATTGCCAGCCTATTGTTCCTAAGACCTGCCTCAACTACTGACTCCATTCTTATAGCATATGGTGTGTTTACGAGATGCTCCAGAGCATCATTTCGTTCTAGGTAAGTCTAGGTCTAAGGGGTCCTATATTAACCCTGAAGGCGGAAATTAGGCTACCATGGCGCTGTATGGCGGGCACTCTGTGGAAGAACTAAAAGTTTCTTCGGCGTACTGAAAAGACGGCTGCTTCGCTGAATATGCTCGCTTTCCGGTTGAGAACACTCATATCATAGATGAGCAACGCATTGCCCAACATGATATTGAGCTTGCCCAGTTAGGCGAGATCTCAAGCGTCATGTCTGCTATTGGAGCTGCCAATGCCATAAACATCCGTGCTGGAGAGACCGTATTGGTAATGCCGGCCACAGGGTTCTTTAGTTCGAGTGTTATCGTTGCTGCCTGGGGTCTAGGTACCAATGTCGTGGCAGTAGGTAGGAACAAGGACTCCCTCGACGCCTTGATTCGTCATTTTGGTGATGATGGGAAACACATTACGCCTATTATCCTCACAGGTGATGTGACGAAAGATTCGAGCGCAATCAAAGCCGTTACCCCTGGTGGGAAGGGCGCCGATGCGTATATCGATTTCTCCTCGCCGGAAATGGTTGGAGGGAAACATATCCAAGCCAGTCTTTTATAAAACTACTAAGAACCATCGTTGGGCCATTTTCCCTACAGGACCATAGCAAGGCATTGGAGCTGGCTTATGAGGCCAGAGGTTGGGAGAAAATGGTAGTCATAGCACCATGAGCTCGAAGTGTTTAGTATACAATCATATTGAAGCGTGACGGAGGCTACATAACACCTTACAATTGAAGTTTGACGTGATTTTAACAAACAAGGGGAGATATGACTTAATATGGCTGCCTCTCATGATGATAAATTGAATATAGATAGCTTAGAAGTGTATGATTTTATACTCGACGTCTAGTGAAGACTTAAGCTCTATGATATACTATGACAGCTATCTATAATTGTCCGATAGGTTTCTTTCATTCCACCTGAAATCAGAAAAACACACTGTAATACTACGAGAATCCATGCCAAAAGCCTGCCTAAAAAGCGAGGGTTCGAAACAAGCTACGCTCTCAAATATCCCATTTTCTTCCAAGCTGTCACATAGAGCCGGGCCACTTCAGCACTGACCGGCCCTTCGGTTGCCATAGTTTTAGAATGCTCCTTGACCTTTGTCGTATCAAGTATCAGGCCGCCACATGACATGCGCTCGAAGTCGTTGGCTAGGAAGTCGATAAGCCTGCTAGCTGGATTCTCTGTGTCGACTTGTAGTGGCGCACGACGGACTAACTTGACCCAATCGCGGAAGGGTAGGATTCTATTAGGGGGGATATCGAGGGCGTCTGCGAGAATAGGTGACATTTGCTTCCAGGGTTGACCAATGGGATTGTCAATATGGTAGACAGGATAGGGTTCAGGGGCATCTGCTTCTCCTATAGCTAGAAGATCCACCATGGTGTCAGCAACATCATTAACGGGCACCCATTGCAGCACGCCGTCGAAATCTGGCCAAGCGCGTAATGACTGAGATGATTTGACTAGGAACACAAAGTGCTCGACAGGATTCCAAAAGCCGCTGGTCCTAGAGCCTGCAATCTGACCGGGGCGTACGACCATTGTGCGGAAACGACTTGGAAATTTATGTAGTGTCTCATCGAGCATACGCTCACACGTCCATTTGGCTTCACAGTAGCCGATGTGTAACACAGCATCCATGGGAACACGCCGCTCAATTACACGTGGTTCACCTGCATGGCCTACGACGCCAATGGACGACACAAGCTGGAAGCCGATGCGGAGCGTCTTATCCCGAAGGGCCATCTCGCGTGCTAAATCAAGGAGGTTGCGTAAAGCCTGGAACTGAGGCTCAAAGCCACGAAGAGGTCGGGTGCCGCTCATGGGCCAGGCACTATGCACGATGTGTGTGCCGTTCTGCACTAGCCATGTGTATTCGCTTGAGGGTAGCCCTAATTGCGGCTTGGACGTGTCAGTCTCGAGCACGCGTAACTTGGCCCGCGCAACAGCTGACAGCTCGATGCCGCGCGACGAGAATGCTTTAGACTGTCGTGTTTCGACAGCAGTACTGCTTCGTCGATTAACGCACACAACAGTCTTCACGTCAGGGTGCTCGGCGAACCCTGCAATTAAGTGCGAGCCCAGGCTTCCTGTGGCGCCAGTGACGATGACGACAGAATCGATATGATGTCCTGGTTTTCCTAATTGGACACTAGATGATAGCTCCGGTGTCACCCAATCAGCTGTATGCTTTGTTACGAATTTCTCAGCCTCCTCCTCTCGATCGTTCACATTTTCTACCTGTTGCATTGCCTTGTCTTCATCGGGTTCCGGACCCGGCTTAGGCAATCGCGACTGGACCGGTCCCGAAGCCAAGGCTATCATGACCTTCTGAAAATTATTCTCAGGCAAAGTACCATCGGTCCAATCGACATGGCCAAAGCCGGCAGTGTGCAGTTCATGCTCCCAATGCTCTCCGGGGATGATAGCATGTTTGCGCCCATCGTTGAATAGCCACCAACCTTCGAGGAGGCCGAAGATGAGGTCGATGAAGGGCACGACTTCTGTCATCTCTAACATCATGAGGAACCCGTCAGAGCGCAGCGCACTCCGTATGTTGGTGCCGGATACAACTAGATCGTGCGTAGCGTGCACAGCATTACTGGCGATCACAATATGCTGGCCCTTTAATTCGTCGGCAGGGGGTTTTTCGATATCGTGCACAGCAAACCGCATAAATGAATATTGCTTGCCAAACTTACGCCGAGCGTTGGCCACCATAGACGGTGATAGATCTGTGAACGTATATTCGACCGGCACGTCCAGCGACGCCAGGAACGGCGCTAGGACATACGTGGTACCACCTGTCCCAGCACCCATCTCGAGGATCTTGAGCGTTTCGCCGGGCTGTTGACCTCGGACCCGCTGGATCAAACGGTCGATGGTGTCCCTCATCTGACCGTAGTTCATACGGTTGAACGTATGTTCACAATACAACGCTTGCACCAACTCTCGGCCCTCAACAGACCCAAATATAACACGGATGCCATCTGTTTTGCCGGTGAGAACGCCAGCTAGGTTCTTACCCGCGTAGTAGGTCAATCTATTTGCTATGCGAAACTCAGGGTATGTGCCTAGAAGTTCCTGTAGGATCGCGTCGCTCGTCTTGCGGGGCACCGCAATATTCGTACGAGTCAACTGCCCGCTCATCACATCGATATCCACCAACCGTGCGTCATTTTCAAGGAATTCATACACGAACTTCATCAGCCGCTCATGTTGTGGTAGATATGATACGCGTTCGAGAGCATCTCCTGCGGCAGCTGTGCGCAGAGGACAGCCAAGCTCTTCGAACGCCTCCACAACTAAAGCCGCACAAAGGCGATTGGTTGCTGCAATAACAACATCCTCGATATTATCAAGATGAAACTCACGAATGCGCTTATCCGTGAGCATCTTGACTTCTCCAAAGCATTCCAGGATATCAGACTGAGACAGTTTCAAGTGGGTGACGGCGGGCGCGGTGGGAGCATTAGACGTTGGTCCAGGCTCTTGTACGGCTGGCTTAGCGGCGGCAGGAGAACTCTCAATGCCTGACGTAGAAGTGTCTGTGCTGTCCCCTTCACCAGTCTCAGACCATGTGTCGTCTGCTGCAGCGGCAGATGAAGAATCATCCTCATTTTCTTCATCTTGATCATCTGCATCCACAGCAGCACCACCTTGATCAGGGCCATACAAGGCATTAGAGATGCAAACCACAAATTTACGAAGACTTGTGGCCTCCATAAGCTCTTCTTGGTCAAGCGTGCATTTGAAGACGGACTCGACTTCGCGAGCAAGTTCCATACCCATCAGGGAGTCGATTCCAACATCTGCCATCTCCGAGTCCAGCAAGATCTCCTCAGCCTCAATGCCCGACACATTGGCCACCAAATTTCTGACATCATTAGTTATATCTGGTCGGCTTGAGGGCTTGACCTTTTTCTCCTTCTTTTTGCCAGTTTTTGTACTGCTAGATTTGGCTTTTGTTGAGTCCGTGCTGTTTTCTGGTTGTTGTGATCTAGAAATTTCGGTCTTTGTAGCCGCCGCCGACGCCCCGATGGCTTGGTGAGTGGGTGTGGGTGGCTTATTTCTCAGCACGGACTCGTCTGTAGTAAGTCTCGTCAACATTTTGCTCATCGATGCCTTCACCACCCTAGCATATTGTATGCCCAGCATGACTTCGGTCAACATCCCACTGGCAGCATCGAATACAAAGACATCCGTCATGTACAACTTGTCAGACTGGTGAGTGTGTCGCGCAAACACATGCCACTTATCAGGTGGATCTTGACCTTCTTTCACAATAGTACGAGGTGAGCGCATCGAAATCTCGCAACCTACAGCGATATACATGTCGTTAGGGTTGCGGTCCGTCATACAATTCACCCACATACCACCGACTTGGCAAAACGAATCGCTCAATAGCACGTCGAGCCAAGTCTCGCCGGAATGCTGCTTGTGCACACGACCAGCGCACTCGTCGCCCCGGCCTATCACGGTCTTCACTCCTCTGTACGGCTCGCCGTAGTCAACGATCTCGCCAAAGGTTCGGTATACATTGCGACCTTGTAAGACATCGACACCATCGTCGTCCAAGTCTAGTCCCAACATGGCCGTGCACCTAGAATGGCTAACCAATCTTTCCATACGCGCAAATTCAGCCTGATAGGCCGCTTCGGAGGGCGAACGGATCCGCAATTGCGCGTCAACGTGTTTCTGGGGATCGTCGCCCGCAGTAGTGTTTGTGCTAGAGATTTCCCACCCCCAAACGGTCTCGTTGTCATCGAGAGCCTCGAAGTCGAGCCAAACTGTTCGCATGTCGTTAACACAGATTGGCGCATGATTAGCCATGTCGTGCACCACCGGTAAGAGGCCCTTGTCCTTCCACTCGGGATGGAGGCTGAATAATGCTTCGATAGCCATATCTACCTCCAACGTAGCTGGGCAGATCGGAGCTGTTTGCGCAACCAGGTGGCCAGATATGAGGCCTCTGTATTTCTCAGAGCTTGTGTTAATGCGGAAACGAGGGCGACGATTAACACCTTTGCCATTCGTTCCATTCTGATCCTCGTCCCGATACCTGTCAAATATGAACAGACCCAAGCTTCGCTCGTCTTGTATCTGATGCTGAGCAGTGGCTCCTAGAGCAGCCCCAGAAGCCACGGCTTTAGCGACTGCCTCTTCCACTGCTTTCGCCGGGGATTTCAACTCTTGCCAGTGGCGGGCCTTCTCGAACTGGTATGGCGGTAATTGTAAAGTCGCATATTCGTAAGTTTGTAGCGCATGGTGTGCCCAGAATGCCACACGAATACCCTGCTTCCAGAGAGATACGGTCGCATCTGTCAGACCATCAAGACCTTTGTCATTAGTGATGCTAAGAGCTTGGAAGTGATGCGAGTCGGGCGTTGTCAGTCCAGCAAGGGCGCGGCTAGCCATTATGGTGATAGTCGAGCTGGAGCCTGCCTCAAGGAATATGGCTGAGGGGTATTCTTTGGCTAAGCGCTGAACCGCGTGGTTGAAAAAGACTGGCTCTCTCATATGGTCCCGCACGAACTTTGACGTGAGTTTGCCTACGAACTTGGTCTCGGTAGCCCTTTCGAACGGAATAACGGGTTCATTAAAATTCACATTATTGCCGACCTGCTCTAAATTGTCTACGAGGGGCTCGACGAGAGTAGAGTGGAAGGCGTTGGTGACATTGAGTTTCTTGCTCTTGATCGCCGAGAATTTCTTGTTCGCCAGCATCGTCTCAGATAATAAATCGATAGCCTTACCGGACCCAGCAAGGGTGAAACTTCGAGGGCCATTGTAGCACGCAATGTTAGCTGAATAGTGGCCGTCATACCCCCTACTAGCTTCGACAAGCAGCTCTTTTACGACCACCTCGTCTGCCTCGACGGCCATCATGACGCCTGGATCAGGACCCCATGTGTCACGGACTAGCCGTGCGCGGCCTGCTACTAACTTGATTGTATCTCGAAGGCTTAGCACACTGGACACGCATAAAGCTGTGATCTCACCGAAGCTGTGGCCGACAACTGAGACGATCTTGTTTGACAATCCAGAGTCTATCCAGCTCTTTGCACATGCGTATTGCATGGCGAATAACATCGTCTGTAACTTGACGGTGTCCTGCACCGATGCGCGCTCGAAGATTTCGGGATAAATGCTGTTTATGCCGAGTGATTGTATTACAGCATCACATTGGTCCAAATGGTGCCTCAGAATCGAAACACTGTCATAAAGATTTCTATCGAGTCCCACATATGTCGAGACTTGGCCGCCGAAGCAGAGAATTACAGGCCGTTCTGGCTTGATAGCTGCGATTCCAAGCTCGGTAGGGTTGGGCGCAGAAGCTACCTCCGAAAGCTTTTCGTTTAGTTCGGCCACCGATCGGCAATTGAAGATTAGCCCCTGAGCTAGAGAGCGGTTGGACTGTCGGTTCATGCTGAAGGCTATATCGGCAAGGGTGAGTTGAGATCGGACCCGCAAGAATGATAGTAGTTTGCTGCTGTACGCGCCGATGCTGCGTGCGTCGAAACCGGAGACCCAAAACGGAAATCTGGCCGTGTTCTCATTACTACGGATAGGGGCGGATACTAAGCCGCTATTACTATGGGGAGACTGCGTCACGACCATCGAAGCGTTAGATCCACTAGCTCCGTAGTTGTTGATGAGCGCCACCTTGTATTCCTCGCTCCATGAGCGCAATGAGGTAGGAACCTCCATCATATCCGATGGAGTTACGTTGATATAGTGACTCATCTTGGAGAAGCTGGCTTGTGGAGGGATGTAGCTCTCTTGCATCATCATGATAATTTTGATGAGGGAGATCACACCAGAGGCGCCTTCTGTATGGCCAATATGCCCCTTTACTGAGCCTATGGCAAGAGGTTTAGACCGTATAGGACCTCCAAGCGCTATACGAATACTCTCGTATTCAGCAGGGTCGCCAACGGGCGTGCCCGTTCCATGAGCTTCTACCAACGATATGTCTTGGGGAGTTACTTTCGCCTTTTGCATGACATCCTTGAAGAGTTGAGATAAAGACGGCGAGTTGGGCACGAATAACGGGGTGCAGTTTTGGTTTTGGTTCACGCCAGTACTGGCGATGCAGCCTAGAATAGGGTTTCCATCGGCAATAGCGTCTGTCATCTTCTTGAGGAAAACGCAAGCGATCCCCTCGGCACGGCAGTATCCGTCGGCCAGTTCGTCGAAGGGTTTACACTGGCCAGTAGGACTGAGAAAGCTAGCGCCAGCTAGATTCTGGAACCACAGGAAGTTTGTCATGATGCCAACGCCCCCAGCAATGGCTGCAGTACACTCGCCAGAGAGTAGGTTTCGGCAAGCAATATGAAGGGCAACGGTTGATGCCGAACAGGCTGTGTCAAGCGTCAGAGACGGACCAGTCCAACCAAAGTAATGCGATACTTTGCCCGGGATGAAGCTTTTAAGATTGCCCGTGGCCGTAAAAGCATTGGCTCCGTGACATGCAATATGGTGCTCATAGTCGCCTGCGCACGCACCTAGGTAAACGCCAACGTGTCGTTTGTCTCGGCCATCGCTAGTCTCCGGTTCGGTAAAATAACCTGACTGCTCGACGGCTTGGTATGCTGCTTGGAGAAATAATCGTTGCTGCGGGTCCATAGTTGATGACTCGCGCGGGCTTCGCTTAAAGAACTTGTGGTCAAAAGCGTCCATGTCACGGATGAAGTTCCCGTACCATTTACGCGACTGGTTATTGTCCCCCTCGCGAAACAGCGTGTCAAACATCATGCGGTCAGGATCGATTAATTCATGTTGAGACACCCCAGTCTTCATCATCTGCGAGAATTCGTCGACATCGTCGGCCCCAGCTACCTTGATGGACATACCAACTACAGCGATAGCATCTTCATCTACCAATGTTGGATCAATGTTAATCTGCCCTTGCGTTGCTTTGTTATCGTGCAGGGTTCGCTGTTCCGAGTGTGCTTCTGGGTCTAGCACACTCGCTGAAAGCTGTGGAGTGTCCTCGTCCAAGTCAGTGAAATGTACTAATCTGGGTCCAAGTCGGCGCATTAGCGTGGGTGGGACGCATCGGTCAGGGCCGAACGACACAACAAGTCCTTTCTCGTGGCCATGGATAAGACCTTTCAGACGAGCTGTTTGTACTGCCGAGAAGGTGCCATACCAGTTACACTGTTGTATAAGGATGGCGCGCAGAGCAATATTATGCATGCTACCAGCTCTGGAGTCGATAGGTTCGCCGCTGGCCGTGTTTGTATAACTTGGCAGCGCTAGGTGAGCCGTGTTCGGGAATTGTAAACCGGGGAGGCTGTCGCAGAGCTCAATGAGGGCTTCTGTACTATGACTTGTTTCTTCGTTGGGGTTGTGAAAGTGACCCTTTAAGCCGACCTCAGCGGCGGTAATTCCGGCAGCGCGTAGCCGTTGCAGAAGCAGCGGTGCAGTGCGTTCCGATGTAGTGACAGTTGCGCGTGCCTCGTCGTAGAGGACTGAGACGTAGGCATCGGGGAAGAGACTATCCACAATGCGATGCATCTCCTCTCCTTGTTTTAGGTTACGCCATGCCGTTGCATATGACTTAGACCACCCCTGACCTAGCTTCTTATTCCATACTTCTTGAGCATCGACGAGAGCCCCCACGAGCATGGCTAGACGTATAGCTACGGCACCATATTTCTCGAACTCATCCTGGGTGCTTGAGCTGGCCACTGCGAAGGCGCTCAGGAGGCCTGTGCAAAATCCTAAAGTTTCGAATTTCTTTTCAAGAGTCTGCCGTTTTAACAAATCGGCTTGAAGATCTATTTGGGCTCTGTTCCTTCCTGTGTCATATTCCGTCTGACTAAGCTCGAGGTATCTCCAGTATTGTGTGAGCTGTGTGAGTACAACGAGGGGTGTGAGTATCATGTTGGGTAGGTTCGTGATATCTTCCTGCCCATCATTCAGACCCTGTCTCAGCCACAAGTCAAGATCTGTCAATAGCTTTTGTCCTGGATTTGTCTCCGCCATATTTGGAATTTTTTGGATCAGAGCATCCCAGTAACTGGGCAATTCTGTCACCGTGTCTAGCATCCAGCGTCGGGCCGGGCCATCCGAAAGCATACTTCGAAGCTTTTCGAGGGAACGCCTGTTGAAAGAGAGGACTTGTGGCCCAAACAACAGGATCGTCGCATCCCCATGGTTTTCGTTAAGCTCGGTTGTCATCCTCATTGTGTAAGGAGTTGAATTCTAGTAGAAAGTGGGAGTAGCACGTAAGTGATGAAGATAGGGTCGTCACGGCTGTGTAAATGTAACATTAAAAGGCAGATAGAATTCGCTTTTTCTTAAGTTGCTACTCTTAGCTGAGAGGTACCTAGTCCTTTTTGGTTGTTTAGATATGTTACCTAGGAAATCACTTTAAAAGTCTCAGTGATGATATGATCAATCTTGGACAAACAGGTTGTATAAAGAGGGTTACAATCACTCATAATGTTAGTAGACTAGTTCCGGTGACATTTCTTCTATTGTCAGGGGACATCATGTAGGCTCAAGGGTATTAAATCCGTTATTATTAGCGGAGATACTATCTTGTTTTCCCCTACACTATTCTCCGTGGTATTGCGAACGAAAACTTTTGAGATAGCAAGCTGTATCATAAGAATACCTAGTTACGTATGGATCTTTTATTTCCGAGCGAATCCCTACAGATCATAGGAGCGTTGATATCTTTACTTACCTGGGGTGATAATTTAAATCTTGAGTACCTTGAATATCTTCAAAGAAAACTCCGAAAAGTCATGTCTAGAAGTGGGCTTGCCTAATAACAACGGATTCACGTACTTGTAAAATGGACAATAATTAATAAAATATATGCAATAACTCGTGTATTTTTTCACCGGTCATGATTATTTTGTATATGATACTTACTTGGTAAATACGCTCACTCAAAACATCCCATGCTACCTAAAAAGATAATATGCTAGTTAAGTAACTTCATAATATTATGTACTAGCTTATTAAGTACCTAAGGTATTTACGTATGTTTACTATTTGATAGTTTATATTCTACATAATTTAATACTAATGTTCATGCGGGATTGTTGAGGCGGTGAAGTCGATCTTCCACATTGAGATAATGATACTTACATACTTGGTGAGTTTTTAAGTCTCCGGATTGAGATAGCTGTGACAATACCTATGTCAGCGACTGTCGACATTGCTTTCCATTACTTCTGTTGGATATACACGGTTGGGTGTATAGGTCTAAATCCTAGGATTCATGAGGGGTGCATTTGCTGTATTTCTTGTTGTTGTTAAATCTATGTGTGTAAAGATTTGGCTGTGGCCAAATCTTTACCAGAGTCATGCTTACTAAGCGTAAGCCTTACTAAGCCAACAGCGTACGAGCTACGTGGCTCGTGCGCTCTTATCTTATCTGCATCACCACTAATACCTATTACGATTCACATCGAGCTTGAATTCTTTTTATTGATTGCCGTTATGTCCTTGTCTAGTAAACCACTGTGTTCAATTTATTCCTCATGATCCCTTTATATATCCCGTGCTTCCCCTCATCGTATTCCTCGGTTTCCTCTCCCTGTATTCATTTCTCCTCGGTTTCCTCCCC